>CM076572.1:185037086-185219911 GCA_034641835.2 Pinus albicaulis
CTCCTCTATAAATATAACCTTCATCCATTGATGGAAAATTTGAAAAGTTGATAGTCCTTCGGAAGTGCGCAGAAGCTTTGCATCTGTCCCTGTTCTAAGTGCCTTTGTGCGCAAGAATCATGTCTTTCATAAGGCTGTAGCGAGAAAACAAACCATTGTTACGAGACTCTGGAGAGGTTTCCCTTTCCTTGGCGAGCTTTGTGAGACGTGGACAACCGGAGACCCGTTCGAAGGAAGCTGCGACGTCAGAACTTGGTTGTAACTTCTATTCGTTTATCACTTTAATAGATGACTATGATTATGGTTCCACTCCTTTTTCTATCATGTTAATGCAAGTAATATCTTTTCTGACCGATGTTTAGTTACGTATGTTGGTTCCTATGCATGTATCTGTTCGTTTCTTCTGTGTGCAGGTGTTCATCCATGGAGATCGTGGAAGGATTGTGATCTGCCAGGGCTGAAGGACGGGGACATCTTCTTCTTCAGATCTAGCGTTGGAATTCAGGTAGGCTCTTATCCCAAGTCTTTCATTCGTAACTAGGAGCTTGCGTCAGAGCATTGTTTGTTTGTTGCTAGACCCCTGCTGGGCTAGTAGGGATCGCCTCTGTCCGCAGAGGGGATTTACCTCCTCAACAAATTGGCGACTCCGCTGGGGAGATCGTCCGGTCTTCATTGTCTCGTTTATGTTGTTTCGCTTTGATCGTTTTTCCTTGCTTGATGAACCTTCTGGGTTGGATTCTTTCTGTGTTTTGGCTTTTGGTTCAGCCCCCAGAGGATCAGATCTGACCTTTGTTTTTCCAAATTTTCACCTTTTCATAGTTGGCTTGATTGTGGCATGAGTTTATCCTTTGACAGTCTGGCACTTGGGTGTATGCTTATGATTGTGATTTGCAGTCCACTTTTGTGGCTTGATTGGCTGGTGATGCTTATTTCTGTGGTGCATTAGATCCCCTTGTTCGCTTCTTTTGGTTAGTACTTTACCTTGAGTTTTGTTTTGGAATTAGCTTGAAAGTGGGAAGTAAAATCTTGAATTTGAGAAAATTATGTTTTATTTTAAGCCAGTGTGTGCTTGATTAGAAACCACGCCTTGGCCATTAGCGCTGATTTTAGTAAGTAGCAAGTGGCCTTCAAATTTGTCAATGTACAAGTCGGGCCACTTTCAGGGTGTATGAAAATTGAGTTTTTTTCCCTTAATCCTTCACCAGTGTGTCTTTCCCTTCGGGTCTTTCCTCTGTATGAGCATAGATTACATTGCTCATTATTTGGAATGTCTTCTTTCTATGATTGTTTGATGTAAAAGGGAATGAATGCCTTGTTTTGATCTCATTCTTTGGAAGTCCTCTTTGTGTTTTGTCACCTTTTGAGGGATTTCGTTACAAAGTGTTTGAAACAACGATTGCATTCTTAGTGTTTGTTTACATCTCTTTTGCATTCATCCTTCATTAAGGAGATTTGCGTTCTTTTAGTTTTCGTCTCATAGTTTTCTTTTCGTTAAAATGCATTAGATCACATTGCATTGAAAAGTATTTTTTGAGATCCATCATTGAACTTAGATTACATTGTTTAATGATTGAAAACTAGAAGTCGCTTTGAGTGCATTCTCTTTCATTAAAAGCATGCATTAAGTAGATTCTCATTTCATCGAAAAATGCATTGAGTGCATTCTTATCATTTGAAAAGAAAAAGGAAATTGTGCATAGATTACAATTGCATAGTTTTCGAAAAAATAATTTTGCATAGATTACATCGCATAATTCGCTTCATTGAATGTTTTAGAATACTTTTGGATAGTGAAAGTCATCTAGTTTGGAAAAGTTTCGTTTTCAGTGTTGTTGTTTGTTGCATCATTGTTTGAAGCTCTTCCCTTGCTGAATAACATTAACCAGTTGATTTTCTTTTCTCCTGTAGCTTATAAGGTCTTTGAGGACTACATACAGTGAAGACACAGAACAGAAACATTGAAGATCTGTTAACAGGTGTTATGTCAATTAACCTAGTGACATTGAACAACGAAACCTGTTGCAGAAGGTCTGGGCTAGAGACGTGTTCCGGCGTCGTTAAACCTAGCAGCTGTCGTTCGCCTGTTGGCTTTAGATAGCACTAGCACGGACTTGCGCTCCCCGTACCGTCGCGTATATAAAGGGAGACCCCTATAGGTTTTCAATCCTTTATCCACAGGAAGCCGAGTCTGCCGCCCTATACCCGTGATACACCGAACACAGCATTCGGGGAGACTACCTGCACGTACGGGAAGTCCTTGGTCGATTTCTGTTTCATTATTTGAAACCAAGGTGTATATTGCAGTTCACGGATATTTGGTACACCCTTTGTGCCTAGTTTTTCCTGAGCAGTCATTTGGTCTTTTCTGACTCCCTAAACTTGAAAAGACCGTCAAGCGCTTGTCCTTTCACGCTTGTGTCAACTCCGAAAGAGATAGAGTCATCTTTTTATCGTTTCTCGACTCTTAAAATATGAAACGGTAGAATTTCTTACTTTCCAATGTGGTAAAATTAATCACCCACGATTTCACGCCTGCTTAGATATTGCTTGTTGATCGTTTGATCGTGTGTCTTAACTCGTTTTCAGCCCGTCTGTGGTTTTGAGTTTGATGGAAACTTTTTCAGAGTTCACCAACCAAGGAATCCCCTCAGAAGGGAATCCTGGTCATTTTCCTCCTTTTGGAAATGTTGGTGCTCCTTACATGGCGACGTTGTCCCTTCCTGGGTTAACTGTTGGGTTGCTTGTTTGGTTGTTCTCAACCTCTGTTGTCCCGAATAACTCCGTTACTGCTCAGTCAGTCCCTCCGACGGAACAACATCATGTTGATTCCAAGGTGGACCTCTCCCCTTCTTCGCCTGTTTCTGCGTCCTCCTCTTCTACTTCGCCTGGTGAAAGTCCGGATTCAAGTAACCAGGTGGCTAAGAAGAAGAAGAAGAAGACAAAGAAGAAGAAATCTGATAAGCGAGAGGTTAAATGTACAGCTACTGTCCCTAAGGAATCTCCTCTCGATAGTCCTTCCAACCCTCCTCGGAAAGTCAAGTTCCCGTGCATGTTGTGCACGGGAGACCATCTTCTTCGAGACTGCCCTGGCATTCCCAAGGTGCTCGAAGTATGGTCCAACGGCTGCCCACCGTTGTCTTCGGCTTCCGGGAGTCAGGTTGGGGGCACGTCTTCAGCTGCTGTTGATAAGAACTCTAAGAAGCAGGGTAAGATCACCAATCCCTGTAAGTTGTGTGAAGGGCACCATGCCATTCACCTTTGTCCTTATATGGATGAAGCCAAGCTAGTTTTGGACAACTCGACCAGTTCTACACCACGCCTTCCACCTGGTTATAATCGGCTTTCTTTGAGTCCTTCGCCCGTTGATCTTACGATTGGTCAAGAGTCATCCTTGGTCGATCCCACTCCCCCAGAAATTCAAATTCACGAATCTGGCCCTGACCAACCATTGGTCGTAGGATCGGTTGAACTGGCCCCGTCCGCGGTGCACCAGGTCTTTTCTATCGAGAGTGGATCTCACACTCCTCATGTCCTTCTGGTTTCTTCAGATTCGTCGGACTTGGAGAAAGATTCTCCTGTCCCTGTGCTTCAAGAAGCCCCTCCTCCGCCTCCTATGATGGAGGCTCCAGAGGATATTCCTCCCACCTTCGAGATGGAGGTCATGGAGGAGGCTTCTGCTTCCGTAACATTAGGGGAAGACCTTCGCATTTCGATGGTAGCCCCTCCGAGTAGTTTGGTCGCTTCCTTTGACTGGAATCGATTTGCAGGATTTCGCCTTCCGTCTTATGTGCCTTTCGAGATCACAGTACAGGCTCTTGGTCTGGTTGTACCCAACACCATTATAGACGAAGGTGCGTCTGTTAGTATTCTGTCTTCAACTACCTGGCAAGCTTTTGGTTCGCCGCCGCTTGCGCCTGTTACGCAGAATCTGTTGGCATTCAATAGAAGGACGAGTCAACCGTTGGGGATCCTTCCAGGGTTACCTATTACTTTGGGAGGTAAAACCGTCCATATGGACGTGATGGTTGTTCCAGGCCCCTTGGATTTCCATCTGTTGTTGGGGCGCGATTACACTTATGCCATGGGAGCACTTGTCTCCTCCCTCTTTCGCGTGATGTGCTTTCCACATGAAAGACGGATCGTGACCATTGATCAGCTGTCGTTATTTGGTCCTAATGTGGCAACTGGTCCACCATCACCCCCTCCGGGTTTTTATCCACCCGTTGTATCTGCTCTACCGCAGGTCAACTATGTGTCTACCTACCCCATGCCTGTGCTCAGTGATGATGCCGTCGTGCATCAGGTGCTGGGGGCATTAGGTCCTGACTTCCAGGATGTTTTCCTTCCATCGGGAGTGGAACTCTTGGAAGCGCTGACTTCTTGTTCATTATGATGAGGTCGGTCGGAGTAGAGTTCCTTGTCTTGTGTCAAGCTCCTTAAAAAATGAAACAAGGTCGTCGGGACGAGTTCCTTGTCTTGTGTCAAGCTCCTTAAAATGAAACAAGGTCGTCGGAGCAGAGTTCCTTGTCTTGTGTCAAGCTCCTTAAAAAATGAAACAAGGTCGTCGGAGCAGAGTTCCTTGTCTTGTGTCAAGCTCCTTAAAAAATGAAACAAGGTCGTCGGAGCGTAGTTCCTTGTCTTGTGTCAAGCTCCTTAAAAAATGAAACAAGGTTGTCGGAGCGGAGTTCCTTGTCTTGTGTCAAGCTCCTTAAAAAATGAAACAAGGTCGTCGGAGCAAAGTTCCTTGTCTTGTGTCAAGCTCCTTAAAAAATGAAACAAGGTCGTCGGAGCATGGTTCTTTTCCTGTGTCAAGCTCCTTAAAAAATGAAACAAGCTGTTCGGAGCAGAGTTCCTTGTCTTGTGTCAAGCTCCTTAAAAAATGAAACAAGGGTGTCCGAGGATAGTTCTTTTAATGTGTCAACCTCGTTAAAATAATGAAACACGTTCCTGTTCAATTCGAGTCTTTGATTAGATCTCGTAAAATCCCAGTCGAGTCTTTCTTTGATCTCATAATTTGAACCTTCACTCCATCTTCCTTCCATATGGACTGAAGCTTGGGGGGCATGTACCTCGAATTGAGTCACCATGCTGGGGGCATGCTTACTATTTTCAAGCATAGTTTGTTTCCGTTTCAAGCTTGTGTAAAAATGAAACCGGTTTCAAGCATAGTTTATCGTTGTTTCAAGCTTGTGTAAAAATGAAACCAACTTCAAGCAGAGTTTCCTGATTTCAAGCTTGTGTAAAAATGAAACCTTTCCCATTTTACCCCTTGTGATTGTCATCTTATCAGCCTATTTTACCAGATGAGCCTTGGTTTTCTCACTCCATTGTCACTATCTGCTTGGCCGATCATATGCCTTCACTTGGTTGTTTTACCCGTTCCTGAGGAACTGCTGCTATGAGTGGTCTTGTTAGCCAGCCTCTCGACCTTTATTTGTTCAGAGTAGTTCCACCATTACCGGAACCAGTTGCTACCATTTATACCACTCGTTCCTCCAGGAGGAGTCATCTTTCAGCTCTTTTCTGACTCTCTAAACATGAAAAGATTGCCGAGGCCCTTGTCGTTTCGATCTCGTTAAAATGGACACGAATCGACATTCACCCAGTATAAGTTTAACCCTTTTTCGGGCTAGGATGGATTGATTACGAAAAAGGAATACCCTAGCCTATCGCGACTAGGAGGTTTTCCCGGATATTGTTTTCTACCTTTTCGGATCTGGGGAACTATTTACGAAAAGGGACCTGTGGAGTTTTCTTTTCCGCTGTCTTTTCAAACTCTCTAAGCATGAAAAGACGCCGAGTTCTTCCTTTGTCAGACTCGTTAAACCCTGATGACATTGGATTCCGTCGCAATGACGTTCTCCGAGTTTCTCCTTCCTAGGACTCGTTAAATGCACTAGGATGGTTTCGCCCGAAGGGCGGACTTATATCACAAGCATATGCTATCCCCTTCAAGCTTGTTATCAAAAATAATTGGGGTACTCGCCAGAAATGGTGGGGGAAAAATGGAACCATCTTCGTTGTCGTCGGCAGTATGTCGCTCTTGAACATGGCACTTGTCTGCATTCGTGTCGGGTTGGGGACATCTCATCTCGCTACTTCACTTTGCCTCCGTGGGTTTGGGTAATCTCTTTTGACCTCTCATTTGTTCACTGCCTCGTCGCCATGACCTCTGATTCGTTGATGTCAAATACTGCCAAGTCCATTGTCGTGTCGTTCATGTGTTCAAGAGAAGTTGACCTCTGCAAATATCAACCTTCCCCTGTTTCTCATACGATTCTGATTCACAACAAAACATCATGTTCCTCTGTCTCGTGTCGATGATGTGGGAATCATTATGGCCCACCTTCGATCAAGGTCACTTCCTGTCGACTTCAACTCATTATCCAGGAAGTTGGTCTAGAGACTCCTTATGGTACCTTGGAGCCTGCATGCCTCAATGGCAGGTTCGTCGCATTCGACGTGAGGTTTACATCATTGACCTCCGATCGAATGATTCTGCGGGTGTTCGACGTCAGCTCATTTATTCACACGCCGTAGATTGTACCTGTAGTACCTTGAGGACCATTGTCATTATTGGTGGTTTCTCTCGCGTCTGTTAACGACTTTCATCATTGGCTGGTAATCAGACGATGTTCTTGCATGTTCGACTTCAGCTCACATATTCGCATGCTTGAACTTGTACTTTGTTGGGTCGAGATGGAGCGCAAGACCCTGGATTGTGTCTGTTGTAATCCAGGCTGCGATTGTGGATTATTATGATTATGTACACGATTGGATAGGCGACCATACACAGGTCTATTGGTTTGATAATAATTTGGATGGCTCGTCCATACCACGGATACGGTTACTGTGCTCTCTTGTTTCGGATGGCTGCGCCCATACCGCATATACATCATGTACTTGAGATATCAGTTGTATTTTTCTACGCAGGTTTTCCGACGGCGGGCCTTCAGTTGAACATGTTCTCGTAAAGCATTTCACCCTCTCTCTCTCGGGCCTCATACTTTAGGGGGCATCTGTTACACAGTAATTTGTCACCGTCCCTACCATTCCCCGTCCCGCACAATGGAGGACCCATTATGTGACATGTGAGCAATGTCATGCCTTGAAACCATCATCATTGCATTCCTTTCCATGAGGACAACATTTCTCTGTTTATCATTTCGAAGCAGACCCTAAAAACACATGTTTTTGCATTGGCGTGACCGCCCGTTATGTCGTATTGGGGGAAAATTAACACGGGCCAACAATTGGCGCTACGTCTCACGATCTTCACCCGCCACTCATTTTATGGAAATTTTTTTTAAAAAAGAGTTTAGATTTTAACAACTTGGTAGAGCGGAGTCCATTGATGGTTGCTTTCGAATAACCAAGTAACTACCTCCTTACAGCCTCTTGTTTTTACCATATGGGGGAACCTCCCAAAGGATAAGGCCTCCCTTCCACTATTGTAGGGATCCCAACCTCCTCCTCTCCTCTATAAATATAGCCTTCATCCATTGATGAAGGGGCTGAAGGGCTGAAAGTCTTGAAGTGCTGAAGCTTTTCATCTCCCTATTCCCAAGTGCCTTTGTGCTGTAAAGAATCCCTTCTTTCCCTTAAGGCCCATTCAAGCGAGGAGACCATTGTTACGAGACTCTGGAGAGGTTTCCCTTTCCTTGGCGAGCTTTGCGAGACGTGGACGACCGGAGACCCGTTCGAAGGAAGCTGCGACGTCAGAACTTGGTTGTAACTTCTATTCGTTTATCATTTTGATAGATGACTATGATTATGGTTCCACTCCTTTTTCCATCATGTTAATGCGAGTAATATCTTTTCTGACCGATGTTTAGTTACGTATGCTGGTTCCTATGCTTGTATCTGTTCGTTTCTTCTGTGTGCAGGTGTTCATCCGCGGGGATCGCGGAAAGATTGTGATCTGCCAGGGCTGAAGGACGGGGACATCTCTTCTTCGGATCTAGCGTTGGAATCCAGGTAGGCTCTTATCCCAAGTCTTTCATTCGTAACTAGGAGCTTGCGTCATAGCATTGTTTGTTTGTTGCTAGACCCCTGCTGGGCTAGTAGGGATCGCCTCTGTCCGCAGAGGGGATTTACCTCCTCAACAAACGCCCAGGTGGGTCGCTTTTCCCAAGTGGGTCGCTTTTGCCCAAGTGGGTCTCACGACCTCCAACTCTGTCAACAATGCTCCAAAATGCGATTTCGGCCTCCAAACTCCAGATTTCGACTTGTATGCTATGGATTTTTGGAAATGAAACTTGTTTGCCCTTTTATACATGATGTAAATATCTTTCACAATCAGATTTGATCCCAATCTATTTGATAACCCATATTACAATGTTTTTGCATTTTCACATTTGGCTTTTTTAATACAATTTCTCTTTTGACTTTTCTGAGTTTTGAATTGATGATTTTGTTGTCTTCTTGCAGGGGTATGACTCTTTAGCTGAGGAAAAGATCAGAGGTCTGCGTTGAAAGTGCTTCTTGGTGAAATAAATACAATTTATTACAAAAATAATATTGAACAATTTCTAGCTCCAAAACAGAGTTTTGGACTAGAAATGTTTTTAAAATGCTAATGATAATAAAACATGAAATCAAAATTTGCGGAGCCATCCTCATCCTGCAGGCTTTATGACTGGTATGCAAATGACTCGAAAACCCTAGACACTAGGACCAAAGACATTTATTGACATTAAATGACCATACATGAAATGACAATGATTTTGAGTGATTTTTGAGGAAATTTTTAAAATAGCACTGCAGGTGTAAACATGAGGAAACATAAGACAACAGACCCCTTCGTCAGTCAATGGCATGCTCCTAGTGAAATGCAACGAAGTGGAACAAGCGAGACACCTAAGAATGAATATGCAAAAGACGAAATGATCACTGACGGAGGGCTATAAGGACCGACTCTAACATTGGCTCCAATGGGGATGGTGGCTCCATGGAGATGCCAAGAACGGCAGATCTCTGGGGGAGTCAGACAGTGCCTTTCATCCATTGGGCGATGGAATCATTATTTGAACGGATAACACAAAACCTTTGACACATTTATTGAATGAAAACTTGACTGAAAACTGAATGAAACTTGACTGAAACTTGACTCAAACCGACTCGATGGAAAACTGAAATAACTTGAAAAAACTGACTCAACAGACCAAACACAAATGACTCATGACTGACTTAAAACAAGACTTTACAAAGCTTTTGGAAAAAAGGCAGCAATCCATCAAGATTTGGAATCATGATGAAAACCACCTGCATATTGATGAAACATATACAATCATGTATAGTGGGATTTCCAATGTAACCAGACCAGCAGATGCCCTCTTGACTGATTCTTCCGATCAGATCTCCTGGTCAACAATTCAAACTGATAATTGGGCATCCAAAAACATAGCTAACCATGATCTCCTTCATCACTGAACACTGCAATAATCACTTTCACAGTTGACTGCAACAAATCTGCCATTGGGTCCTGAAAAACATGAAGATTTACCTTCTGTTGAAGAAACAAGGTGTCTTTCTCTCCTGATTCTGATCTGTCTTCATCATGTACTACAGTAAAAGTATGCTCCTGGGCTTCAAAAAACTCTGAACAGGTAGATGAGCAGATCTCCTCTTGTAAAAACATTTCAACACATGAAACATATGAAGAAGAATCTGAATGGAAATCCTGAATGTTTTGATCTTCTATAGTATGAATGTACTGTAGGTCATCTTCATATGATATGACAGTGAGATTATCATGTTCCTCATTGCATTCATCAATCATGAGAAAAGAAACTTTAGATGATTCTTGAAACCCAAACATGACATTTCTATCATCTACCATAAGTTCATCCAAAGGAACTGTTTCACTTACTTGAACAAAAATTCCATCTTGCTTTTCATGAACTAACTGAATTACCTCTTTATGAAGACTTTGTTCTGATGAACTGAAAACACTTGGATCAAAAAATCTGTCTATGGTCTCAACAGCAAAACACTCCTTTTCAGGATTCAGCAAAAGGTATGCTTGGTTATTACAATTTGAATCTGAAATGGCTGACCTGACTGCATCACATTCTGAAACTGAAACTTGATTTCTCTGCATGCTGTCTTCTTCTGCGGGCAGATTTGAAACAAGATCTTCTCTTTCATCACTTTCAGCCATATGACAAATTTCAACCTGCTGATCTACAAGGCTGCTTACAGGACTGTCATCCATTTCAGAAAAGGAAGAAGTTCCACCATCACTTTCTTGACCATGTGCACACTGCAGATTTGCGCTAACTTGAGCTGGAACATGACCTTTCAATAGCTGATCTATCTCATCTTCAGACAGAGGAGATAATGCCCTTTGTTTTCTTTGGCTCAAACAGTGATTGTCTTCATTGATTTCAAGTGAAGGAGTATACTGATTCTCTTCATACTGCTGATCCATTTCATATAATTCCTGTTGACTGTCAAGATTCAAAATTCCTTCATCTTCCACCGCACTAAAATCTTGATCCTGCTGCAAATTCTCATGATTGTCTTTATGCTGCTGAAATGGATTTTCATACAATGCTTCCATGATCTCATCATCCATGAAATTATCATCTTCATAATATTTCTCAAGACTTTCAATAAAAGTAGAAGCATTTTTGCAACAGTCATGAACTAAATTTAATGATGGATAAGATACTTGATATCTTTCAATGAACAGGGCATGAAAATCCTTTAAACAATAAATACAGGCCAGCGGAAAATTTTCATACCATGACTGAGCTTCACCTTCCAGAGTGGCTAGGAATATCTTCATCAAACAATCTTCAGGAAAAGCCACCTTCAACTTGCGAATATGCATGTGAAATCTAATCAGATGTAAAGCAGCATCTTTCTTACCATCATCGTTAAAAGTAGGCAGATTACTTGACCAATCTACCTTGGGCATCTTATTCGGAAAACCTGGAATGTGATCTCGGCTCATGGGAGCATATCTTCTCGTGATTCGGTCCATCTTGAAAATCTCACAGCTACTGATCTCCCTACAGTGAAGTCACCATGAAGCATCGATTTCTGGATTTGTTCAATGAATGAAATCGCCAGGTGAATGATTTCAGCCTTGCGGTGTCTGATCGTTGTTCACCATCAACGATCAGATCTGAACATGATACATGTACTGGGGCAATTGGAAGTCAAGGAGCACATTCACAAGTTAAACCGGAGATCGACTGAAGCGGCTTTTATCTACTTCGCTGATGCATAGCAACAGCGTTTCGAAGGCTACCTGGCGTGACTTCAGACTCCGTCTATAACAAGCAAACGTTTTGAGTTTCTCCCCAGTATGGTCGCCACTATGTTAGCGCTCAAATCTGCCTCAGGCTGAAATGAGGTAAAACTCAAGGCTACATCAAACCACGCTCAGCCTCGTAGCTAGCCCTACGAGGACAGGAGAGGGCTCTCTCCGTCAATCTCGATAAAATGAGCAATAGGATGCGAGATGACTTTAAAAGGGAACTGATTTTAGGCTAGTAAAGAGATAGGTATGTTTGATTTTTGATTTTTGGGTTTTCGCTGGAGAAATGGGAAAAACAAATTTTGGGTCCGGGGATAAGGTCAGACCTTTGCAGATTTCGAGTTGGGGCGAGGTAGGTGAATGTCTTGATGCTTTAGATTGGATATGTGGACAGATTAGAATGAAAAGGAGCTGAAGAGGGCAAAGAAGAACTTGGATCCTCTCCAAACAGTGGAAAACATGAAAAACTAAATGAATTCAAAGGCAGAGCACTGTGAACAATGGATTCAACCTCATCTACTCATTCATTTAATTTAAGATGCATGAGTGAGAAATGGCATACATTAAACATGAAGAACTTACAGTAAACAGAGAGAAAACACCATCAAGAACAAAACACCACAAGGATCCCAACAAGTGCCGCAAAACCTCTGATCTTTCCTTAGCCAAAATATGAAAAAATATGTACAATGATGTCAAAAGTCTCCCAAGAGTCCAACCTCTCCAACCTCTGAAAATGATTGAGAAATTACAATATATAGATCACTCTAACACCTTTCCCCACCTCTAGGGGTCGAATTCCCTCTTCAAGGATCAGTTTCAACCAATTCTATTCATGGAACTACAATCTAGGCAGCTAACAACTTGCCTCTAAAAGAGTGGGAACTGATCCATTTACATGATTTTTACCCTTTTGAGAGTGAATCTTCTAGAATAGATAAAAAATAAGCCAAAGTTACATGCCAAACATAAATTTACATCATAAAAACCCAAAAATTCCATCCACAAGCAAAACTGGTCCATACTAGGCGAAAATTTGAGCTGGCAGTTGAAAATTCAGCAAAAATTTAAGTGGGTCGCATTTGAGCCGAGTGGGTCGCATTTTTTCCAGCCTGAATTTGAGGTACTTCCCGGCATCCAAATTGAGCTCATGATAGCTCGTTGGAAAGCCCTGGATGTTGAATATCCAACCCAAGTGGAATTTCTGAATTTGGAGCTCATTTGACCCTCCAAAACTTCTTTCTCCCAGAAGTACTTCCTGCTGGTGCAAAAGGTGGCAGCAAGGTGATTTTCATGGTGTTTTTGAGCTCTTTGACCATCCCGATTTTGATGAAATTCTTAGGTAATGTCTGAGGATGCATAATTAACCATGAAAAATCCAAAAATGCAAAAATATCCTCCAGCAAGTGTCCCAAAAAAAAGTGAGCAAATGAGGGTGAGACCCACTTAACTGAAAAACCTGTTTTTTGACCCAAAAATTTGAAAATGACAAAATTTTCTCTGAATTTGCCCAAATTCGGAGCGGAGGTCCTCCATCATGTGTCCTGCCCAGTCAATGAAGCCTCGGCCAAAATCTGAAGTGGATTAGGCCTTTTCCGCCGTCTTAGTGCTTCGCGCAACCTCCTCTTCAGAATCTTCATTCTCGCTTTGCAGACATGCATGCGAGCCCAATAATGGCCTTTCATGTGACGAAGCATGTCTTTGTCTCGATTGGCCTTCGCCAACAATTTCTCCAGATGGATGTTCACATGCGTGAGTACAGTATCTCTGTCAGCTGGTGTCATGTCACCGGGTCTCTTTCGATTCCACTGTCGGTCCTCACGGATTCGACGCAACTCATAATATGTGATCTCATCCTCAAGTTGTTTGTTGCGCTGCTCCAAATAGTTAATCACCCACTGAGCCTTCTGCAATTGATCTTTCAGCTTGTCATTCTCGGCCCTTTGCTCCTGGATGACTTCCCTCAGTTTCGAGCTAGGAGAGCTCGCATCAACATCAATGACTGTGAAATCTGTGTCCCGGCCTCCTGATGGGCCCTCATCATGCATGGGCCTCTTGCCCTTGTCCTGTACCTGTACCTGCGCTGAAGAAGAAGGCGAGACCCCTTCCACATCATGTGGAGATAATACTCGCTCTGCTGATGAAGTCGGCAAGACCCCTTCCACCTCACGTGGAGATAATACTCGCCGTGTCGCTGCAAATAAGGCCCTGTGGCCTCGCTGATATGTCTGAACCAAAGGAGTGCTGATATTCTCAACCTCAGGCATGTCAGGAACGGGTGTGAGCTCTCCTACATCATGAAGACGTCTCGGGAGCGGGCGCAGCATTCTGAAAAAGTCTCTAGAAATGAAATCCTCCCAAGTGATGCTGCCGCCAGGCGGTGCAACCTTGTGACTTCAATCGAAAGCATAATGGTATATACTCCTGTACTGCTGCACTGGGCTCGTATTCTTTTGCACAAAAATCACCATTCTCTCTATGTTGCGATATATGAAATACGGAATATTCATCATACGTACCCTTGTGAAGTGCATCAACAAACGAACATGGTACGCAAAGAGATGAGTATATCTGCCCTCACAACTAAAATACTGAATGATGAGTTTCATCAGCGGTGCAAACTCATCCCTCAAGAATCTGAATGGAAAAACTCTGCCCAAGTACCTCATAGATCCAGTTTTAATGTATGGCTCATAGTGGAATTTCTCTAAATGCTGACGTTTGTTCCATTCCTCGCCCATGTTTGGTATGCCAGTGGCTTGAGCAATAGTCAGAGGTGACAAAATGAAATCAACCCCGGCAAGATTTACCCGGCCATCCCGTAAATGTAGAACAAACAGACGAGCCAATTCACGATGAAGCCGGGTTTGTGCAATCATCTCACAAAATCGTAAACATGACAAATACCGAAAACAATCCATTTCTAGTGGACATGCCTGCAACCGAGCCAAAGAAGTAGGCTCCTCTCTGCGATGATTACCACCTCTGACAACTCTATGAGACCCCCGTGGCACATTACCTTCAGTCGTGGAATCACTGCCTGACCCTTGCTCATACACTGACTCTGTCTCTGACATGGCTTTGAACAAGATATTGGCACTATGTATACTGATATAAATGCAGTGAAAACAGAGTTATAATGTGTGTTTCAACACCCAATAAATATCCCCCACTGTCAAAGCACCATTAAGGAAACAAACAATGATACCAGCTCTGTTTTAGGTGGATTGAAATAGAAGCACAGTCTCTGTTTTAATTGCAAGTGAAATTTGACAAATGGTAGCAGGCAGCCTTTAGAATATTTGGTAAATTTTGTCAAAGGGAGCAATGCATCATATGACTGTGTTTGTCAATGGGCAGTGAAAACAGAGTTATAAAAACGTGTTATCAATGGGCAATGGGATACAATATGTCAATGATCATCATGGAACAAAAGTTATGACAGTCGTAAAACGATAATGAAGACCACAGTGGTATAATGGATGTGAAAACAGTGGGCTTTGAACATACATGCCAAGGTGGATATATCAATGATATAAGGTGGAGAAAATACTCATAAAACCATCCATATGCATTTTAAAACCCTGAAGAACAAATCAGCCATGTATGTAGGGTTTTTCTCTTCCATTCAAATGTTTGAAGACTTCAAGATACCACCAACACATTAAAAACTACTGAGCAATAGTTTAGAACCTGTTTGAAGGCCGTTGGAGGCGATTTAAATCGAAACTGGGCGCTCAAATCAACTTTTCTGAACTCTGCTGGCAAGTGGGTCGCTCGCGATCAAGTGGGTCGCTTTGGCCAAGTGGGTCTCACCCGTTATAATTTACACTGTGAAAAACGCCCAGGTGGGTCGCTTTTCCCAAGTGGGTCGCTTTTGCCCAAGTGGGTCTCACGACCTCCAACTCTGTCAACAATGCTCCAAAATGCGATTTCGGCCTCCAAACTCCAGATTTCGACTTGTATGCTATGGATTTTTGGAAATGAAACTTGTTTGCCCTTTTATACATGATGTAACGAAAATCACATTTCCACGGTCGATTTGATCCCAATCTGTTTGATAACCCATAATACAATGTTTTTGCATTTTCACATTTGGCTTTTTAATACAATTTCTCTTTTGACTTTTCTGAGTTTTGAATTGATGATTTTGTTGTCTTCTTGCAGGGGTATGACTCTTTAGCTGAGGAAAAGATCAGAGGTCTGCGTTGAAAGTGCTTCTTGGTGAAATAAATACAATTTATTACAAAAATAAAATTGAACAATTTCTAGTTCCAAAACAGAGTTTTGGACTAGAAATGTTTTTAAATGCTAATGATAATAAAACATGAAATCAAAATTTGCGGAACCATCCTCATCCTGCGGGCTTTATGACATGTATGCAAATGACTCGAAAACCCTAGACTCTAGGACTAAAGACACTTATTGACATTTAATGACCATAAATGAAATGATGACGATTTTGAGTGATTTTTGAGAAATTTTTTAAATAGCCCTGCAGGTGTAAGCATGAGGAAACATAAGACAACAGACCCCTTCGTCAGTCAATGGCATGCTCCTAGCGAAATGCAACGAAGTGGAACAAGCGAGACACCTAAGAATGAATATGCAAAAGACGAAATGATCACTGACGGAGGGCTGTATGGACCGACTCTAACAAATCCGTTGATGAATCTCTATATATTATCCTTTTCGTCCTTGAGGTAAGGCACATATCTCAACAACTCTAAGAACCTACTAGTATACTCAACATCTATCATGCAACCCATATGCAAATCATAAACTCCTTAGATTTATTATCATAGTACCTCTTTGATAAGTACTTCTTCTTGAATGTCCTCTCGAACTCACTCTAGGTTAGTTCCTCCTCATAGATGCCCCTGACATCCTTCACATCTTACCACCAAATTTCTGCTTTACCTTTGACTGAATGTGGCTATTCTAGCTTTCATGTTTTCTAAGTAGTCATGCAACCTGAAGAATTTTCTCATACCAAGAAACCATGCCTCTACATCATGTGACTTCTTTGTCTCTCCATCAAAGGTACGTACTTTGATTTCTTAAACCAGTCGAATACCCTTTCCTCCTCCCTGGGGATGATAGAGATGATGATCATATTTCTATAATAATCATAGTACCTCTTTGATAAGTACTTCTTCTTGAATGTCCTCTCGAACTCACTCTAGGTTAGTTCCTCCTCATAGATGCCCCTGACATCCTTCACATCTTACCACCAAATTTCTGCTTTACCTTTGACTGAATGTGGCTATTCTAGCTTTCATGTTTTCTAAGTAGTCATGCAACCTGAAGAATTTTCTCATACCAAGAAACCATGCCTCTACATCATGTGACTTCTTTGTCTCTCCATCAAAGGTACGTGGCTTTGATTTCTTAAACCCATTCGGAAAATACCCTTGTCACTCCTCCTATAAGGATGATAGAGATGATGATCATAATTCCTATAATAACCATAAATATAATAGTACCTGTGTCTATATCCTCTCCTATATGGAGTGTCCAAGAATATTCCATATCTAATCGGGTCATCACTATCTAACCTGTAACCACTGGGAGACCTACTTCCATTTGTACCATTAGTCCCATCCTCCTATCCATAACTGATCCGAATTGGTCCCTATCATTGCAAATCTAACAAACTTAGAAGGTTATCGCATTTACTTCTTTTTTTTTTTCTTGTGCGTGTATGATTCTTCCATTTTCCGCCTTACAACTCCTTATCTCTTCCTTAAAACTTATCAATGTATATGCTAAATGAGATGAGTGCCCAACACCATGCTACTCATCGTATTCATAATGATAATATTTTTAGTCTACCATCTTGCTAGCCATATTTGATTTCTTTCTGCATGGAATCTAATGTGAGCTTAACCAAATCACAATAAACCAATGTACTTTAGCATAGTTGAGAGAGGATATCTCATCTACAAGATCAAACAATCAGCGTAATACATGTATAAAAATAATGATAACAACATATACACTTATGACACATGGTATATCAATGCATAAACATCATTCTAGTTAAAGTCGAGTGATCAATACATGACCATATCAACTACACACCATGACCTTATGTGAAGCGAACAAAGTTCCTTCTCAAGTTAAATATTCTAGAAGACTTGAAATATCAAGATATCCATTGAGGATACAAATATTATATTAAAATATATGATGAATGAGATGAGATAGATTAAAAATGAGGCCTGCTTATATACCTACACAGGTGCATGTTCATGAAAGATCATGTCTTATCAGACATGGCCTTTCAACCTAATTACTAATTAACTAATTAATCATTATTTATATTATTTATTCACTACATTGCCTTCCTCCTCAAAAAGCTTTGTCCTCAAAGCTTGTTGATGAAAGGCCTCGATTTCTTTTCCTATTACGAACATCTTCTCATCTTAGGGGAGTCATCCTTGTCGATACAAGTTGATATGATCCTCTAAGTGAAAAACAAAATTGTCGCACTGAGAATGGATAGGACCATCCTAAATCAATCCTCTGTGGAATCTTACGATGGGTAGCAACTTGTGATGACTTTTTATCACATGAGTGGATCGCACCGACATTAGTATTCTTCAAAACATCAGCTTGTTGTTTCAGTTCTGAATACGTAGCTTGGTCAAGCTGTCTGCTCCCGCGATTTGGATGTCGATAGGGAACTTTTTTGGTTTGAATTATTTGATTTTCTTCTAGTGATGATGTTATTGATTTGGTTACAGAACCTTCACTTAGAATGTTCCTTGTCTGAACTGCAACATCTAAGTTTGCATATTCTAAAAATTGGTTGTCTTCTTGAGTTGTGACATTTATTGGATCAATGTTCCTTTTTTCTTCAACTTGAACTTCTACATTTGAAGGTTTCGATGATTCCTTTTCGACAAGTTTTTGCACTTTGTTTTCAAATGACTTCTTTTCCTTCTTCAGCTTCTTAATTTATGTTAGTAACTTTTCATTGTGATCCTTGAGGTGAGAAACTTCTTCATTCTTGTTAGTGGTGATTTTTTCAACATCTCTTTGCAAATATTGTATTGCTTTTTTACTTTCTGGAAGAACTACTCTTGTGATATCTAATATGTCTTCCAGTGTTAGTGAATTTGGCTTCACCATGACATCTTGTAACGTTATGTTTTTCTTTTTGTAAGAAAATTTCAAAAACTTCTTTTTCATATTAAGGATGACTGGCCCTAGTGAATCCATCCAAAGCGAACCCAAAACTATATCACTATTATTGGAAAATAGGGTTTTAACGGTGAATTGCAAAACAAATGAATACTCCCCAATACTTAGGTGTAAATTCTCTATGTTGTATTGTTTGTCATTTGCGTTAATTGAATTTTCTTTAGTTATATTTGATTCAGGGATCACTAATTGGTTAGTACATTCGGTACTAACATAATTATTCTTTCGATTAAAATCGATAGATATGAGAACCTCTTTTCCCGCAAGTGACCCTTTGATTTCAATTAGTGCATCGACACACATACAATAATTTTTAGAAAATATTCCCTCTTTTAGTTCTGTTTTGGATGCCATTTTGTGAGATAACTTTGGGGTTTTTAAGGGTGACCCTTCCTAATATTTATAATAAAATATTATTATTTCCCTTTAATAAACCCTCAAGCTTAATTATTCTTTCCAATATCCTTTACTATTATTCATTTAATCTTTGGTAATGAATCCTTCACTAATATTCTCTTTTAAAAGAGGCTCAAATTCTTCTATATGTGTATATATTCCCTTTTTAAATAAAATCTTTAGAATATAATAATTTATCTCCTTTTCCACTTTTCCAATACTTAAACCTTTAATAGCCTCTTTTTCCTTTTATATACATTTGAGCTTTAATAATGATTCCTTAATATTTTAAGAAATCCTCAATAATATTTTTCCTTCCGATTTTTTTGAAAATTACCTCCTTGATTTTTTTTTATGAAATATTCTATAATTACTAAGAATATGTTTGACTTTCATAATATATATATATATATATATATATAGTTAACAATTGATTTTTTTTAAACTCTTTGTTTTGTTGAAAGGTTACAACCCTAGTGAAACGTGGCTATTCACATATATTCACCTATAAAATATATGTCCACTTATGTGTATTTGACTCGGTTAATGTTCTCCATGTAAAAGTTAACTTACCATTCACACAGAGAATTTTTATTCCTTTTGTTCTTATTTTACCTTGCAAATACCATGGGCAATTACCATGGGCTTCTAAAACCACGAGCTTGTAAACCACTTAAAGAATAACCAAAATGACCTTATCTACTCTTCCTTCTTTCTTTTTCCTTTTTATTTTTAAATTTTCTTGGCATGTACGTATATGTACTACTTTATATATATATATATATATATATTATTATTATTATTATTTTTTCTTTTTTTTCTTTTTTTTCTTTTTTTTCTTTTATATATATATATATTGACTATATATTGACTATATATATATTTCTTTTGCTTCTTTTTTTTCAAAAATTTTCCTTTTTTTTTCTTCAAATTTTTAATTTTGGCCAAAGGTCTACTGGTGAAATTTCTTCAAAATTTTAATTCTGGCCAAAGGCTTACTGGTGAAATTTCTTCAAATTTTTAATTTTGGCCAAAGGCCTTCTGGTAAAAGTGGAGAAAATTCAAGACTGGTAGCAAAACACTTCAACGACAACAATGTTGATGAATTTTTGATGGCCAAAGGCCTGGACCGAGGAGCATAGCTCTATACAGTGATGAGTGGCCAAAAGATCGAACTACTCTGATACCAAATGAAGTGAATAAAGTTCCTTCTCAAGTTAAATATTCCAGAAGACTTGAAATATCAAGATATCCATTGAGGATACAAATATTATATTAAAATTTATGATGAATGAGATGAGATAGATTACAAATGAGGCTTGCTTATATAC
Source organism: Pinus albicaulis (assembly GCA_034641835.2). Classification (NCBI taxonomy): domain Eukaryota; kingdom Viridiplantae; phylum Streptophyta; class Pinopsida; order Pinales; family Pinaceae; genus Pinus; species Pinus albicaulis. The sequence continues at coordinate 185,057,292 of CM076572.1, forward strand.
CTACATAGGTGCCTGTTCACGAAAGGTCATGTCTTATCAGACATGGCCTTTCAAAATAATTACTAATTAACTAATTAATCATTATTTACATTATTTATTCACTACGTTATGCATGACAACAACAACCATACCATTGTAGCATATAAACACCTGACATGTATAACTAGTCATATGCTCATGAAAACACATCACAATAACACCATCAACCCTTCCATGGTGACACCACTTCCACCATGATGGACACCACATAGATGCAACAAGTACATAGACCACACGCATGAGAAACACATGCATGACCGCCATGAATACATGACGACGACAAGATTGAAAACATCATATTTTTCCCAAGGAAAGCACAACCACGCTGTAATACCACCTATAACGTACACCTCCCCTCACATATATCCAAGTAACTGGCCAACCGGGGTAAAAATGAGGTGAGGGAAGTTAAGAGAAGACTCAACCTCCTTGGTGACTTTAAGGAAGTTTAATCGACACGGAAAATCATAACAAAGACTCCTTGAACCTCTTACAGGACCCCCAAAGGATATCCCAGCCATCAAACTAACTTTTCCTTGGGTTCCACTGACTTTTAATCCTTCAAACCCCTAGAAACTCCCTTGATATGGGAAAGGGTGCATCTAGGAGGCTCTAGGCGCTCCCATGACATAAGCATGTGTGTGTTTAGGGACTAAATTTCTCATACATGTGCCTACATTCACGAGATTTAAGGTAATTTGTAAGCCTAGAATCCCGGACACTGCCCAAAACTTCATCTAGCTTTAAGAAATCAACAAACACATGAAGACAATGCCAAATGACCAAAAAATGACTCCAAGACTAGGCCTGACTATCCCCAACTGGGACTAACATTTTGTCAAACACTTGGTATGAATGAAATCTACAGGTCTAGGATACAAGAGAGAGAAAGAATGACTGAAAACTCTTATGAAACTGTGACACCCTCATTAAGAGACAATTAGTTACAATTGGTTAAAAGACTGTTAGTTTAATTAGTCTCTTTAGTTTTATTTTGTTTATTTTCTTTTGTTATGCTAGACAAGGAAAACTTATTGGAAATTTTCTCATAACATAAAGTATTTTTTTTATTACTGAGTTAATAAAAATAAAAACAGAAAAATAAAAAGGAAAGAAAGAGGAAACCCTTTTTAGACTGTTGGTGAAGTTTCTAGGAATAGGAAGTGGTTGGGAAACAGTTGGGAAACAGTTACCTACCCTCTGGAATAAAAGGAATTCCAGAAGAAGGGTAGGGGTTCTGTGAAATTTCTAGCAGAGGGTGAAGTATTTCTAGAGCTGGGAGGTAAACCATTTGAAATGACTTCTGCAACCCTTATGGGAAAGAATTTATGTCTGTTGATTGGATTGATCCAGAGGTCGCAGAAGAAGAAAAGTATCCACTGATTCCCGTGGCACTGTCCAAGTTCTGGAGCTCGGGGGCAAGGTGAGGATGTCATTGCCTCTCTTGAAGGTTGGGAGGACCACAGTCATAAAGGAGTTTATTCAGAACAGATAAGTATATTATAGCTTGGAATTCAGTAAACTGTAGTTTAGCTATCTGTTATCTTTTTTTTATTGTTAAAATGTTAAAGGGAACAGGTCTGTTTGTAAACAGACTCCAAACCAAGAATGTTCTGTAACAAGAATAATGTGAAAACAGAGATTGTGTAAGATCGAGGATAACAGGCGGATGCTGGTTGCCTGTGAAGAGAAAGACCACTATGTAGTGGAAGAAGCTTCTCGTAGGAGACAGACAATAATGTTTGTTAAAAATGCACTGCAAGCTAATCTAGTGGTTTTTAAGTAGGAACAACTATACTGTTTTATGTTTACTGAAAAGGTTTATCTTACCTCCTATCTTTATATGAGTAGAAGCAAAGATTTTTATTTCTGTTATAGTAAAAGGTTTTCTTGAGTTTTTGAGGAAAATAAAACAATGCATGGAAGCTAGAATAAATGTGGTACTCTACAATGAATTGTGGGAATAACAATAAACTCGTATTCTATAATGGAAAGATGAGGTTGTGATTTCCATATGCATGTGACTCAAAACAAGAAGTTATAGAATACCATAGTAAAGAAGAACAGACTATGACACAATTTTAACCAGGAGAAAAAGGCCCAAAATGAACTTGTGGAGCGGGGTTGGTTGGAATAACCATCCCTGTTCTTGCTCGTGGGTTATTATCTATACGCAGTCCTTAAGTGGTGGACTGGCGCCATTTAACCTATGGTAAATCATTGATAGAACATTATCTCATTATTGTAGTCGAACCTGTAGTGTTCATAATAAATAAAACCCTTCGTTAAATCTGAGGGAGAATTCCACAATTTATGAAAAGAAAATACAGATACAAATTGCAAGTAAAGCCGCGGTACTTATGATGACTGTTGGCGCAAAGAACAGAAAATTACACACTTAATTCGATACATAAATATATGTATTATGTTCAATAGAACAAGAATTTACCTTTGTGCCATAAAACGTAGTACATTAATATTTCTTTACAGGAAATAATGACAAATTTAGTTTATGGAAAAACTGGAAAAATATATTGAAAAGATGAAATGCTTAGAGTTTCCAAGGAAACGAAAGTATAGTCCCGATTACTTCCACGGAAACCAAACAGACAGGAATTACAGCGAATGCAGATAAAACCCTTGCGAGCAGAGAAACTCTGTTACTTAGTTACACCTGACTGATATTACACATTTAAAGATAGAGCGGAAGTTATAAGCCCAACTTAACCAGGACTTCGCTAGGCGAGTCTGGCATGATGAGAATTCTACAGACGAGTTTAGGCCGATTGTAAGAAGAAAAGAGTATTATCGTTTAGACAGAACGACTTAATGTTCGGATCCTTATTACAGTTGAGAACGATAATAAGAAATTATTACACAAGCTTAAACCCAAAAACATGCTAAGAGCCGATGCAAACTCTCGGAGCTTCTGTGGTCAAAATATCTACTGACCTGGACCACCTGCATGAGGTTTTTGGAAAAAAAATTAATGGCGCCAGAACTGAGATGGAGACTGAGAAGCGGAGTTCGGGGGTTTTGTAAACAAACCTGTAAAAAGAAGAAGAAAGGACGCAGAGAGCAGCATGTTAGAATAGGAAGGGTCGGCGCTAATCTGACTAGGATAGATCAAGAGGTGCTAAAACTGTGTGCGGGATTCAAATATTACCTGTGGGGAGGGAGCTTGTTTCACCTGGCCGAATAAAACCTGGAGAGAAGAACAAAAAAAAAAAGAGGGTAAGTTAAAAGGGGCATTCCAGTAAGGAGTCAAGTCAGGAATGGCGTTAAAGCAAAATATATAAATATAAAACCAAAACTCCATACCTGTAGGTTCCGGCGAAGAAGCATTGCAACTGGAACCCATGATTGAAGTATGAGAGGGCCGCACCATGGCAAGTTGGAAATTTTCCACCAACTGTTGGACTGCTGAAACAATCGGAAGACATTCTCAGAGTAGGGGAATAGAGTCCAGACAGGGTTTTAGGACTATCTCTAGTCACTGTTTAACAAAAAACGTTGAATGATCGCCAGGCTATCTCCCTTCGCCAGAGGATTACCTGCAGAATGGCGCTCGGCATTCTGAAGTGGAAGAGCAAGGCAGAATGAACGGGTTGCTCGTTGGGCTGGTGTTTTGTTCCGCGGGTGTTTCCTCTGTGCTTACCAGGAAACCATGTGCTATGAATACACCTGTCCTGTAGAAGTAAATACCTTGTACATCTTTGCGTAGTAGTTGAGGTGTGCCTACCGTGTTTAAAGAGCAGAATAATAGGTGGCAAGGCTTACCGCCTCGCATGGTTTCGTATTAAAGGCTGGCGCGCCTATTCCAGTTATGGAAACTCGGAACCGGATAAAAATAAAAAACTCACACCATAACTCTTATCCGAAAACATTTAATGTGAAATGCTAGCCTTACGATAATAATCATTTCATATACTATACGCCATGTGAATTATAATAAACGGGACTTACGATTTTCACATTGGAATTTAAACTATTAACTGTGTAAACTTCGGTGCATGAGTTACATTCGTCGAATACTGCTATATGGTTAGAATTTCAATATGTTGGAATAGAAAATTAAATCAAGTCAGAATTATTATTCCTTGCCTGTACCGGTTTATAAAAAAAATTTATCATGTTAATTTTTTGTGTGAGTTTTTTTTTTAGAGTTATTGTGACAGAAACATTACAAGAAGGATCACCCCCATCTTCCTTGAACAGATATGACATAAATTAGGTCTTGCATCCAGTATTTTAACAATTACAATTAAATACATGAAATAACCATAACATGACCCATTCATTTAAACATGCTTATAACTAGCATAAAACCATGGAAAAAATAGTGATATGACAACCATTAAATCCACACATTAATAGGTACAAAATCAAGGGAAATTAGCTTCATTAAACATAGGCAATAACCAACCAGGTTCAATACTTCCACGTACCACCCGACCATAGATATGGCTGAGCCAAATATCTCTTCAGCCAGTCACCCCCTGTGCCATATTCCAATCATGAATGTGGGATATCATGGGTAAACCAATCCAAAACCAAACAAGGGAATCCAAAGGTTAAACAACCTCCACCCTCACCATACCATTATCACACCAAAACTGGTGCTTTGATCACAACTGAACCGAACTTGGAATGCCATCTGGAATCCATCATTATCCTTGAGGAATTTTTTTTCTCCTTGTCTCTCAGGATTTATCGCAATCCAATCCCGGATCACTAGGACCTAAACTGAGACACCACCCTTAGGATTTACCATGTATCCCTCGAAAAATAGTTTAGGGATTCCTAGGCCTTTGGGAATTTTCCCTGAGACCACCTCCACCTCGGATTCCGAAATCCATCCAGCAATTCCAAAGCTAAAAAATGAGATCAAAATCCCATCACACCATGGCATCCAGAAAAAGGCAAGGAAAGACTGAAAACCATTGTCAAAACCTAGAAAAGCCATGCCACCGACATTAATATAACCATATACCAACATTCATAATCCATGCATGTCCAAACCAGCTAGGAAATTACACATGCAATATGTTACCTGCAAGTATGCATGTTGAAGCTAATAAATCCTACTCTTCCTTGCTTGATCTTTCATTAGAGGAAATTTCAGCCTAAAAGTGCCCATGAAATTTTCATGTAATTTCCATGTCATAATATGTAAACCAATCAATATGTTTTACATTTAAAAAGAGATACATGTAAATATTTTGGATGGAAAAGAAGGAAAAACTACTTTTTGTAATTGTATTTTTGGCTTATCTCCTTATAGGCTTACTCAAATTTCAGGTTTAGACACTCATTAGATGCGGAATTAAAATACACATCCAAGGACTACCCATTATACATACTATTTAGAATACCCACCTTGTTAAAAATTGTAGATACATTAAAAAAACATGTTTTAACATGTTTTTTAATGTATCTGCAACTTTTATCAATGCAGCTCCTCTCAAAAGTATGCATAATGGGTACTCTTTGGATGTGGAATTTAATTCTACATCAAATGAGTGCCTAAACTTGAAATTTGAGTAAACCAATAAGGAGATAAGTAAAAAATACAATTAAAATAATAGTTTTTTTTATTTTCCCTCCAAAATTCATAACTTATATTTTATTATTTTAACCATTATTTTATTATTTTTCCTTAGGAGGCCACTTTTAGGTTTAAATTTCCTCTAATGGCTTTCCTTTCCTTTCCTTGTCCTTCTTTTTCTTTATTTCCTCCTTCTTTGCTCAATACTGAAATGATCCAGGAAAACTCGAAGTATCCAAGAGTAAGAGAGAGAGAGAGAATAATGAGAGAGCTCCAAAACTAAACTAACAAAAGGTACCAACTAATCCTCATAAGCCTTTTTATCAATGGGGCCTCTATTTTCTTCATTTTCCATTATTTTCCTTCATTTTCATCCTCGCATCCAACCTGTGAACTTTTACCTTCTTTTTCTCCTAATTTCATTTATTTTCATAAATAAATGTGTCAAAAATACTTTTTTCCTCCTTAATTCATTAGCCATTGCATTTTCCATTTTTCCTTAGCCATAAGCACATATCCGGTGGTTGACCACTAGGATATATTTTCCCAACATTCGTCTTGGAAGAGGTGTGCCTTAACCATTGTCTTATTGTTTCCTTTATTAACTTTTATTACATCAAATTTTAACGTGGAGTGTTACAAGTATACCAATATATCAAATACAATATTAAGTAGCTTCATAGAATCAATAATTTCATTATGTATAAAAGGTAAGATACTTGTTCAATAAAAAGTGCACCATTTCATCATAAGAACCATGAATCACTTTCATATGCATGCATGAGAAATTTGTGAAGGAGAAATACTCATCATACCTTAGGGATTACCTTTCATTTCAATTATAGCTGAAAAATAACATTGAAAAAATATATCATGCATACCTTTTTGTATTCAAATACATGTGCACCTTCTCATTTTACATAGGTAGCTTGTATCACATTGTCACCTTTTCGGCAGTGCCTCTTTCCCTTTCTAATGCTAGTTCTTCTCTTCTGCCGGTAGCCATGATCCTCGAAAGGATCACACTTATCACAACTCATCAAGAGGTTAGAAGCATCCAAATACTCGTATATATATACGAGGAAGCATTTAAGCATAAAGTAATAATCAAAACAATAATCAGATCTATAAGTCTAGAAACAAAGTAAAAGGAAGTAGAAAAACATCATAAAAAAAAAAAAAGTAATTATCTTGATGAAGGTGATCATCTCCTCTTGAACCAACATACAGAGCCATCGTTGTCCATTGTACATATGCAGTTTTCCATTCACTATTTTAACCAACTCTTTTATCCATGACTGGGCCTAACATGAACTATCCCATCTAAACTATAAAAAATATTTTACAAGTGCTTGATCATCTTTTACTTTTGACTTAATATTTATATTAGTTTCTCTCAAACCTAACCTCATAATATCCATCAAACACTAATAAAAAATTTGTTTATGGTTTCCTTCAAACCCTAGAATTCTTTTAGGTCTCCTCCATCCTCTCTTGCATCCATCATAGGTGTCTTCATAGGGGTGATCTTCTATGACTTTTCTTCAGCCTTTACGATACCATTTTAAAAATTATTAGGGCTATATTGTTCTTCTCTTTGATAATTTCATTTCTTCATTAACATATTAAGTTCACCCCCATAACATAATAACATTATTCCATATTTACATCATTATTCAACAACATATGCAACTATGTAGAAAGAACAATATAAACATCATAAATGCGATTAGAACATAAAGGAATAATAGAAGAGAAAAGCGTTCACATAGAGACACCAGGATTAGTCAGAGACTAGGGAAAAACCCACTATGGGGAAAACCCTTTCAAATTACTCTTCTTACTAGATCGTCATCAAATGATTTAGCAAAAGATAGTATAATCATCCATATCTCCATCTGTGCAACTAACCAACAAAATAACTACAACATCCATGAAATGAACCCAACAATGCTTATACACAAAATCATGATTTTGAAGCGTGTAATACACTATCACTGTCTATGGTCAACTATCGAACACTGCGGTCATTAATAAAAATCTCCAGAAGAATGAGAAATCATCTTTTAGGTCCTATTCGCATGGAGGAGGAGTTAGCAGAGTGACTATGGCTTCCCAGTCGCTGCCTTAATCCTACGATATGAGCGATTCGGGTCTATGACCATGTTTCAGAAACTGTAACTCTCAGTCGCACGGATGGAGGGTTGTCTGTGTGACTGGAAGGCTCCATTTGCATGGATGAGCTTCTGTGCATGAAACTATGGTCGAATCCTTCATGTGTTGTGCCAACGACTATGACCCATAACCCTAGCTCTGAAATGTGAGCTGTAAGCCCTACAATTTCACCTCAGAGAGAACCTGATCCTCCGGGGACAAGCCTCAGACCTATGCGAGCCAAAAGCCAAAGATATAAGAGTGTCTCATAATGATTATGTCTAAATGAGTTAGAGGTAACTTTTATTTATAGCCTTCCAATGGGGTGCACTTAGCTTTAGGGCCGACCTTATCAAATATGCACATGTGGAATTTTCTTCATAAATATACTTTCCCTTCTTCGATTTGAGTGTTCTTTAGGTAGATTTTGGTCCTCTCGAAAATTGGAATTAAATGCAATCATTTACAACCCAAAATTTGAACTATCACCCTTGTTGTAGTGGCTCCTAGATTCCCATATTCCAATGACTACTCATAAAGATTCAAAATCGGGATCTCTTCAGCAAATACAACAACAATCTCTCGCCCAAGAAAAACATGTCTATCCATATGATATATTGCTTATGCTACGTCTTCAGGATCAAAATATTGCACTAAACCAAAACCACGAGGTTCTCTACATATGAAAAAGAAAAAAATCAATTAGCAAGGTCGAACTAAAATAAAATGACCATAAAATCTAGCTCTCCAGGCATTAGAAATGGTCTTGATTCATGATATGTCATCCAAATTAGGGTCTATTTCATGTATGACCCATGCATGTCTCCCCATGTGGATTTCATTTATCCCAGTTTTTTAATGATAGAACATGAACACATAATAAGTTTAGATGCCCAACCTTAACCCCTCTCTACGTGGCCCTCACAACAACATGAAAAGGGGAAAATTCATTACTTCAAACTCCGGATAAATATTTTATTCCTTGCTTCATTATGCCCTTATAATTCACAACATAGTTTTAAATTATTTTAATGCACTAATACATTAATCATTGTGTCACCCACAAAGAATCGAAAACAAAAAATTAGTATGATGCATAACTTGAACTCGAAACCTCTGTAAATATTTCTTGAATGAATTATATATTTTGGTATATTTGGTATGGATTTAACTATATGGTTGGATTATTTATGATATAATATTAAATCTAGACCACAAGCGACATAAAATCTCTTCCTTGTACATGTGTTGTGGTAAGTCTCAAACATGTTTAAACATTAATTTTGAGGTACTTTGAGAATATTATAATCTTCGTGATACTTGAAGACTGCAAAGGTCAAGAGGGATCTCACTCTTTAGTATGATAAATAATTTGAGAGAAGTAATACGAGCCCATTTAATACTAAGAAAGTTCAGAGAACGTGTTTCATTAATCTATGTAAAATAAATTATTATAAATAATTTAGGGTGTTGTATAATACTAAGAAAGGTTAGAGAACGTGTTTCATTAACCAATGTAAAATAAAATATTATAAATAATTTAGGGTGTCGTATAAATGTCTCTGAAATAAATTTTATAAATAATACTAAGAAATGAGAACGTTAATATATATAGTATAAAGTATTATAATAATTTAGGGTGTTGTATAAATGTCAATGAAATAATTTTTATAAATAATTTGGAAAAAACAAATAAGGTTGCTTAAAATGAACAAGCAAGAGTTGACATGTTTAGTACCCTGGGTTTTTGAAATAATTTTAAGCATTACTTATTTTTCTTGATTTATTTATCTCCTTTGATTGAAGTTTTAATCATAAGTAGATTGTTGTTAATGTTATTATATATATATTTTTTCAATTTCTCAATATAAAAACTTAAGATGTTGATAAATTTTTTGAATTGATTTTATTGTTTTTTTCAAATGTAAATAGTTTTGTAGTCAATTTTATAATAGTTTTTTTTTAAATATCATACATGATTAATATTATGATTTATATGATATAAGTAAAATTTATGATATTGAGAAGTAATTTATCATATTTAATAATATGATATTTTTATAATTTTTTATTTTAAATTTTTTTTCATGATTAATTAGTCTTGAGGGTTAGCTTAATTGGTCGAGTACTCATTGATATTGAGTAGAAAGGACATAGTCACCCCATGTAGTGACTCTACACATCATTGTCAAAGATTTGGAAGACATTTTTAGGAAATGGAATAAAATTCTAAGAGAAGCTTAGCATATCTTGATAGTGATGAATAATGTTGTAAAACGGTTACTTGTTGACTAGCAATGTAATCATAATGATTCCAAGAAACTGCATTGGAGTTAGTAGTGGTGAGCGAAAATGGCATGGTACAACCTATTTGTGAGCAGAATATCTTCCGTACCATAAAATATCTTGTTGTCCTTCTTTGGAATGATTAGTATTGTGCAACTCAGCGACAGGATTTTTGATCCTACTTCAAGTGATGTTAGTGAGGAAATTATTTTAGGTTTGTTTATTCCTCAAAGATAACTAGTTGATGTCATTTTTCTGTTCTAGAAATTCATAGTTCTATGCTTGGTTGTTTCATTCTCTTTATATGAAAATCTATGGGAAATATATCCTTATTGTGATTTCATATTTTGGGAACTTATCTTTCCTTAATTTCAGTGTGGAGAAGCACAAGTTTTTTTTTGTCAATTATTTGTTGTTTTTTTCTAAAATTTTGAAAGGAAAAAAGGCTTCAGTGGGGCTTCTTAGGTATTTTTTCTTGGAAGTTTACTTCTTAGTTGGAAATATATGATAGTTTCAAGTTTCTACAAGACCATTATTTTTAATATATAACCTTTTCTAGGTTTCTTGTTGTGGGACACATTTATTTATCTCAATCAGTAAATTTGCATCGAGAGTTAGGTTGGATGCTAAATGTTGAATCTAAGTGAGTTTCCAGGTTTTATGGTTATTTGATTTTAGTTTGACCCTTTAATTGGTTATTTTCTTTGTCGTATGAAAAGAGCCTTGTGGTTTTGGATTTGTGTAGTATTGTGATCCTAAAGACGCAACAAAAACAATATATCATATGCATAGACAATTTCTTCTTGTGTGAGATATTGTTTTTGTATTTACTAAAGAGAGTAGGAGGAAGCTAGAGGAAATGTGCAGCAACTAGAGTTAGGAGCCAAATATTCAGAAGAGATAAAATAAGTGTCCTAATAATTACAAATTCCTCATTTTTAGAAGTTGGTTGTGTAAAATTGTGCTATGAAAGTGTATATTGCTTTGACTGATGAAGTTTTGAATCCATGGAATTACAAAGGTGGAATTGGATATGATCGACATTGCTTCCCGATATTATGGTAAAGCATTCAGTATTCACCATATTTATCACATTATTAATGCATAAATTCTCATGAACTATATGTAATTCTGAATAATTATTCTCAAGATCTATCAAGTTGTTGAGTTGAGACAATAATTTTGTTTTCCAAAATGATCTCATTCTTGTTCTTGGTCTCGTAACCACTCATTATCTCCAAGAAGATGTTATTCAAGGTAGAATTTAATTAATAGAAATTATATGTTTGTGTGTTGCATTTGGGAGAGCATTTAATTGTACTGCAACATTAAATGTCACATGGGATGATTAAAAATTTGTTGAATCTTAAACACAATTTAGATATAGTGACTTATAAACCACCTCACTCAGCATTTAATGCTATGTTGTAAAAAGATAAATTTTCACATTCACTTACTTATAACAACCTCATACATAATTTAATACAATACTTTAAGGTGCTTATTTTCATATCCAACATAAAAGCCACCTCATGCAACATTTAATGTGTTGTTGCAACACCCTACCCCAAACTGTAGTTAAATTCAATAATCAAATAATGTAATTCCAAAAATTACCTCTAAATCCTATCAAAAGGCACAACATCCACATAATACAAATTTCAAGCAATAGCTTAATCCCAAAGTCAAGGTGCATGATTCCCAAAATGACATTTTTGAAATATTTTTTGGGAATATTTTTCAAAAATATATTTCAAAAAGTGACGCTAATACCACTTTAACCAACAATATATTCCCAAAATATTAGTTTATGAATTGTTATTCTGCTATATTCAATGAGACTCTACCTAGATGAGAAAATGCATACTTAAAAGCTTGGCCCTTTCAAAATTGACTATAATAGAGTAAGGTACTTTAGAATGGCTTCTAATGGATCCATGTGATTACTTTTAATTAGTGGATTGCTAATTTTCCCCAAACACAATGACCTAAACTACTCTAATCCATGTGCTAATTACTGCACACCCTAACTAGGATAGTTGGATAGACTATTAAGATATAATCCACATATTCCTAACGTTATAGTATCATTTGTTGATGACTTGGAAAAGAGGGCCTTCATATAAATTCCAATGCATTAAAGTAAAGTATCTTATGAATGTTCGAAGTAACGAGGCTTAAACATCATTCCTAGGAAATTTTAAGCTACATCATTAATTTCCTCCATATTTTCTATTAGGAATCCACTCTTTTGATATCAATTTTGCATTGTAAGGTCTATACTATTAATCTTATGTTAGAGGAAGAGATCATATCTTCAATCACTACAATTTGGTTAGTAAACTTGTACATAACTTATTGTTGCATTAAAGCCAAAGACCACTTTACCAAAAACAAAACAAAAAAACACAATGGGTAGAACAAGCAATAACTTTGATTCTCTAAGATCATTATCACTAGATCTTGTTGTTGAGGATCTCTCAAATCATCAATGGTTTTATTGTTAAGCCATGTGTTTTTATTTTCCAAATATTATGGTTTTCACGGCCAAAGCCCACCTATCTTTCAACCTCTATTTCAAATATTTTTGTGTATATACTTGAAAAGTAAAAAAAATTGCAATCACTTTTAGCCTTAGCACCTTCGGTTACAAAATGCTAGTATATAGCTAATGGATAGAAACTAGGCAGAATCCAGGGGCACTTGTTATTTATAATTATACCAATTTGCTGAAGTTATTGCTGACTATATAGTTAATGGATAGAAATTAGGAGGGGCACTTGTAATTTATAATCTTACCAATTTGCTGAAGGTATTGTTGACTGTAATCGACATTGATGATGAGTATGCTGATGCTTTTACGGTATGTCATATATTGCCTGGTGACGGGCGAATTTGAATGTCCAATTAGTGAACCTTGCATTTTTTCGGCGTTAAAACAGGGAATTGGTGTACAAAGTCCAAAACGTGCCGAGTCGACAGTCCGCCCTAGATTTCAATTTTTTTGGATTTATATTGTTTGTATAGTCCTAATACAGTTGTAGTTTTAATTGTTTTATGGTTTTTGGGTTTTAATAAAATTGTACTATAAATCAATTTTTTTTGGATTAAAAAAAAAAAACAAAAAAGTTTATTGAAGACCAAAACTTCAAATAAGGGACCACAACTTTAAATAAAATGTGGCCAAAAGAAAGTTGGCTGGATCCTTGCTTGCCATTCACGGCAAGGAGCGTGTATGTGCTTCTGGCTTTCTAAATGCACTCCGAGTCTTTTCAAATTCGTGATATACCTACTTTTGCGGTATAGACTGCCGCGCCCAGCTGTAACGCGACTAACATGTTCGCTAATCGCGCTCTTATGTTCCCCAAGATTCCGTTTCTTTGCAACTAATATTTGTGGAATCTTAATTTTATTAATGTGGGGTCAGTAAAAATATTTATTATGTTTATGATTAGTCTACATACAGAAAACAATTCGTTCATGTATTATAATAATCACACTATAATGTTGCATGCCTGGCTTATATTATAATAATCATACTATAATGTTGCGAGCCGGGCTTAATGCATGAAACCTATCGAGTGATTGTCTTTCAGTAGGTTATGGGAAGTCAACTGTGAACGTGCATGAACGTAATCCATAAAACACTCGGGCATATACGACAAGGCCTGCTGCTCTTTATAATAGCCCACGAGTGATCAACTTCTTCATCTCCAAATTTGTCCACTGCATCTACAATGGCGGTCTCTAGCTTCTTGAAATGGCTCGCTATATGTTCTATTATTTTTTGTCAGCTGGTCGTGGCTTCGGTATTAGTACAAGATAATGGGCTGATATCGTGCCTAACGAGAAATGCTATTACAAATGTCACAACCATGACGTCTTCTTCTACAGAGTACTACTCTCTGTTGGATTTTTCTCTGCAGAACCTACGTTACACAGAATCCAGTGTGCCCAAGCCCTATGTTCTGATTCTCCCGCAAAGCAAGCGACAAGTGCAGAAATCGGTGGCGTGCTGCATAAAACATGGGTGGGAGATTCGTGTTCGTAGCGGAGGGCACAGCTACGAGGGCCTCTCCTCTACTTCCGATATTCCGTTCGTCATCATAGATTTCATGAATCTGGACGCCATTGAGATTGATATGGCTTCTAAAACGGGTTGGGTAGAGGCCGGTGCAACTGTCGGGCAATTATACGATGCCATCGCAAATAAAACTTCAATCTACGGATTCCCTGCTGGAGTTTGCACTACCATGGGCACCGGTGGTCATATCAGCGGAGGAGGATTGAGTTTACTTCAAAGAAAGTACGGCATTGCAGCCGATAATGTACTCGATGCCCTCTTAATTGACGCCAGAGGCAATCTTCTGAACAGGCAGCAGATGGGAGAAGACGTGTTTTGGGCTCTGATGGGCGGCGGTGGAGGCAGCTGGGGCATTGTGCTTGCATGGAAAATAAAGCTGGTGAGCGTTCCCTCTGTCGTGACGGTCTTCAACGTGTACAGGACGGGTAGAGATGTAGTGACGAAGCTCGTGTACCAATGGCAGTCGATCGCGCCGGCCGTGAAGGAGGATCTGTTTATCCGTGTGGTCATATCTGGTACCCAACTAAACGGGGGCCAACGCGACGTTAAGCTGACATTGACTGGAATGTATCTGGGACCCTTAAATCAACTCCTGGACACAGCGAATAAAAGCTTTCCTGAAATGGGCATGGTCGCCGGCGACTGTGAAGAGATGAGCTGGATAGACTCTATAGCCAACACTTCGTTCACCAATAGGGCCGAACTCAGCAATAGATATAATCCCAACAAGCATTACTTCAAAGCAAAGTCTGATGTGGTGAAAACCCCAATACCACCATCGGCCTTGGATGGGGCATGGAAATTCCTTGAAGATCAGCTCACTTCTTATGTTATTTTCCATCCCTTCGGTGGAATAATGGATCGAATACCGTCCTCTCAGATTGCATTCCCTCACAGAGCCGGGAATTTATACTTGATACAGTATCAAATCACATGGAATAATCCTAGCAACGATACAGAGTATATCGCTGCGATTCGAGCATTATATGAGTATATGACTCCTTATGTTTCCAGCTCTCCCAGGGCTTCTTATGTGAACTATCTGGATCTTGATCTGGGTGCAGCTGCCAATGGAACAGCCACCGTTCAAGAAGCTAGGTCATGGGGTGAGAAATATTTTCTGAATAACTACGATAGACTTGTGAAAGTAAAGAGCACAATCGATCCTTATAACGTTTTCAGGAATGCTCAGAGCATTCCTGTCAACAAGTAAGAGCAGTGACATCTCAAACAATAAAACAGAATCATGGATATACCATGCGTAAGAGATTCCATATAAATTGTCAAGGCTGGTAGGAAATATTTTCTCTGGCAGATGTATGTCCTCTCCTGCCGGCAAATTTATATCTTCCTGGTTTGGAATTCCCTTACAACCTTTTTCACGTCTACAAAATAGTTTCAGTTTTTGTTTACCCATCATTAGTGCCAGATCCATGCTGAAGCCAACGTTTTGTCCAATATTTTGTTGTTTAACTAAGTCTTCAAGTTGTTATGACGTGAAACTGGTTGCCACCCTTGGAAAATTTATTTTTACTTATATGTGTTTTTGTTAATTTTTATTTTTGTTGTTAATGTAAACAAATTTAAACATTTGTTTTGAATTTTGGTTTAATCATAAAATAAGAATCAAATAATATCAAAATAATGTCATAAATGTATATGTTTTATATTATTTTAAGAAGATAAATATATTATTTATTTTTTATGTTAAATTAGTCAATGATTTAATGCAATTATGTATAGTAATTATTTATATAATTTTAAAGTTGTTATAAATTATTTTAAGTTCATTTTGAATTTCTTTTAAGTTGTTTGGTGAAATCCATTAACTATAATGTATTTTTAAGAGGAACAATCAATCTTAGCTTTTAATTTGATATGTTGGATTTAAGAAAAACCTTATAAACAATAAAAAAATTGTAACCACTTTTATATAAGAACTCTAACATTTCAAGCAATAACAATATAGAGGCATGGATTTTGAATAAATTCATAATTCTCAAACAAGGAAGAAAAATAGAGCTTTTTGGCACATAGGCTAACAATTAAGAAAGGTACAAACCCATTTGTCTTTAGATTCAAGAGTGAATGCATCTAAAGCATCATAGCCTTGGTAACCACATATATATGAAATTCTCATATCCAAAAACAAAATATATTTGTTTTCTAATCAAACTAATAAATAGACCCATTTTATAAAAATTGAGATCTATCACTAGTGTGTCAACACTAAAGGAACTACATAAAAATCTCAAAATCAAACAAAAAATAACTATTTCCCCCACCTAAACCAAAAAGTCAATTAGTATTTTATATAGAACATTAATGGTCCATGAATGTGGACATGTCCTATGAGTCTCAATCTCAAAGCTTCAACCTTCAATGTTCATGTTTTATGCCTATGTGTGTAGAATGTAGGATCACATGGTGTGACTCAAGATAAAGATGAGTTTTTTCTAATAAATCCAAAGATCCACTATGGACGAGTCTATTCTTATCTTGAAGTGTCATCTTAAAGTCTTAATATTGTGTGTGCTACATGGTGCTATACTTATGTTGGAACCTCAACTAATAGAATCACTAACTTCTTTTGTTTTCTATAATTTTATTTCAAATGACATAGTCTAACTAATAGAAAATGAATTTTTGGCCTTAATCTCATAATACAATTTCTAGCAAGATTGTGATTTCTTATTGTTTAAAATACATTTTTGAATGCATAAATGGATTTATAACCCTCAAATCTCCTGAGACACTCAATCTTTGTAAATTAAACAACTTAAAAAGTATGATTTTTAAGAAATTGTACCAAATGTTGATCTAACTTTTAAGAGTCATAAGAAAAGGTTAAATTTGACACGTATTTACTTTTATTTTTCTCATTTCAGTGTTAAATACTAGCCATGAATGGATGGTGCGGACTTTTGTGTGCACATCTAAGAGTCTATTAACAAGGCACCAATCACCATCTATCCAAGACCCTCACTATAAAATAATACTCGTCGCTAGTGGATGGGGTCAAATTTTGTGTTTGTGTGTGTATGTGTGTGTATAAAATCTAAGAGTGCACATCTAAGAGTCTATTAACAAGGCACCAATCACCATCTATCCAAGACCCTCACTATAAAATAATACTCGTCGCTAGTGGATGGGGTCAAATTTTGTGTTTGTGTGTGTATGTGTGCATATAACATCTAAGAATGTCTTAACACGGCACGAAACACCATCTATCCAAGACCTTATATGTGTGTATAACATCTAATCACCATCTATCCAAAACCCCTTCTATTTTACATTGTAAAAATACTTAAATATTCTAATCCTAAATACCAATCACCATCTATCCAAGCCCCCTTCTATTTTATAATGTAAAAACACTTAAATATTCTAATCCTAAATACTATACCCCTTCTATTTTACAATGTATTTGATGAATGATCCCATAGGATAATTAGTAGAGCCTAAAACTAAGGGCATCGAGGAAATTTGACCTTGTGACCTCCTATTAGGAAGGTGCTTTAGTGACAAGAACTCGACCAATTGAGTTAACACTTGAGGCTCTATGTAGACATTGTTTTATTTCTTTTCATACTTGTGTCCATTTAATAACATATATAATATTATCAATTATGCCAATAGGCACATCTATTTTGAAATAGGGTTTCCATAATTTTAATTTAGTTATCAATAATTATTAATTGGATGGTAAGAATTTAACCTCCATAGAATATTCTATAATATTCATAGAAGTATACACAAATCAAAGGCTATGTGTTATTTCCAAACTCGTTATTCCATTTTTTTCCCCTTTTACTTATATTCAATAATTAAAAAAAAGACATATGAACAAGTGTCATAAGAAATGAGTTATGGTTTTTTTGGGCATATGGTACTGATAAACCGTAATAGTGGCCCATGGTATTGTAGTAAAGCCTATTTATAAATTATAAATATTTTTGATAAAATGAGGGTGAATATACTTGGTTAAGAATCTTGTTACATGCTTATCATGAATTGATGCCTATAGGCATTTACCAATCTTTTAATTTAATATATATGGTTCAACATCCCTATGAGCTCAAGGGAAGGTGGGAGGGCTCATCATGTCAATAGCGAGAATTTGAACATGGGTGGTAAAAATAACATCCATTCCACCCAGCCACCGAACCCAAATTGATAATTGACGTTAACATTAACATAGATAATATTAATATTATTAGTATTGATATTAATAATATTGATATTAATAATATCAATAAAATTGATGTCATCGTTTGTATGGGAAAACACAAATAATAAAAAGACTTAATAACATAAAAAATGAGCAATTTTAAAGAAAAATATTAATAATACTATAAATATAACTATTAATAATAAGAAGAAGAATTGTTAGTATTGAACATAAGTTTTAAATAAGTTATAAATAGAATAAAATTAAAAAATTAAAACCATGAAGAAATAGGGAGAGAAGTCAAAATAAAAAAGAGAAAGGAACAAAGAGATCCAATCAAATGAGGAGAGAAGTGTTAAATAGACACATATCTAGACATCAAAGCACAAATCCAATTTTTAATAATCTTAAACTCATCGTTGTTGTTGAGGTTATTAGGGTGTTTCTGAATTTCAATCACTTCTCTAAGTTTTCTATGGTGCTAACAATTAATTCTAGCCAAGATACTCACATTCTCAATATAGATGTGGTATTTTATCTTCTCAAAATGCTTTGCTAAGGCTGTGGAATTAGATAGATTATGTTTGATGTTAGCAAAGTGTTCTTGACTCTCAGTATTTATGGAATATCTTATTTCACCCACATAGGGATTACCATAAGAGAAGGGGATCAAATAAGCATCTTTTTAATTAGTAGGGTCAATGGGATCATTGACAGATATGA
Organism: Pinus albicaulis; assembly: GCA_034641835.2. NCBI lineage: Eukaryota > Viridiplantae > Streptophyta > Pinopsida > Pinales > Pinaceae > Pinus > Pinus albicaulis. The sequence goes on from CM076572.1 coordinate 185,076,297, forward strand.
GAGAGTTACGAACAGCATTAATAAGCTTGAACATGGTCATAATGTTATTATTCTTAAAAATGTGAGCCAATTTCTCTATAGTTCCCTGAATGTAGGGGAAATAAACTTTAGCCATATAGTTGTAATACATTTTGGCTAATTTTGATATATTTTTTTTGTTAGAAAAAATAAATTTTCATATTTTCTTAATATTTTTTTAAAAACTTTAATAGTTTGAGTCATTTCAAATTATCAAAACATTTTCCCCTAAGGAGGATGCCTTGGAGTAGGTGTTTCGCCCTTGCCTTAATATGATGACATATTAAACAAAAGGGACATGCAACTCCCATCTAGAAGCTCCAGTCAATTCATTGATTATGGCACGAAATCGAGACTAGATTAAGCCTCACTTGAGCAATGTGAAGAGCATAGGGAGGTATAAGAAGTCTCAATTAGCATTCATAATGGCTCCTTACCATGTTTGAACCATAATTGACATGGAAGTTGCTCTCAATTTGTGCTATCATTGTACACATAGGAAATCAACCATGTGAATTGTCACTGCTCTACTATATGGTATTCATGATTTGAAAAAAGTCCAACCCCTTTGGAATTATCAACTCCCATTTCTATCTTGGTGTCTTTCTTACAATTATAATTACTACTTTTGGCCTTCAAATCATCAGCCAAGCACTTCTAAGATCCTTGATCTTGGTAATACTTCACAATCCAAAGCATGCATTATGTTTAAGGTTGATCACGCCAAGAATTCTTGGAGTTGTGCTTTTATACACCAGTTTCTCCTCGCTAGTCTCAATCAAACCTCTCGATCTTAGCCTCTCTATGGACATCTCTCCACTTGTTGTAAAAACTCTCTCAATTCAACTCTTTTATTTATTTATATATTTCCTCTAACTTTTTCTCAATTGTGGGTTTACTAGATTTTGGGCTCAAATTTCCTTCTTGGGATTTATAACAAGGCTTCATCTCTATTTCCTTGCCTTCTTTTGCTGATCCTCATCCTTTTTCAAATCATTCTCTCTCCTTGTGTTCTCTATTCTATTATTTATTTTTATTATTCCTCTCTCTAGCCCAGATTATCTTTCTGTATAGGTTTCCAATTCTCCCCTTTTCACACTACCACTTCACTCTCTTGCTAGATATTCAACCGCCTATCCTAGGCTTTCCCTGTCCTTCCTCAGCCTCATTCTCTCTTGTTCATCCCTCCATGTTATCCCTGATTCATGTTCTCCTTCCCACTATCCTCATGCCTTCTCCCTACCTCTTCGTGCAATTATGTGTCATGGTAGACTAGCCTTTGGATGCATAGGTGGTAGGAAGGGGTGCTCCCCTATTTATTCCTATATGGATCATTATTTTTCATTTACTTCCTAGCTAATCACTCCATCCCAAGCTTGTGATTCCATGGCTCCATATTAAGAAATCATTCCCATGTTTTTCCATCAAAAAATTGAATCAGTGGAAGCTGAAGTGTGCCATGAATGGCATTTTATTCCCAGCCCCTATGTTGATGTTGCTACTCGTGATTAGATCCTTGATACAGGGACTTGTATTTGGTCACATTTTTCTTGATACATGCAGGAAATTCATCTTTACTAGAACACTAAAATTTTGATTCAACGAGTCCTCACTAACCATCAAAACACTCAATGGGAGAATTCTATTAGATTGGAAGAGTTCAAGGAAAAAATTGAGAATATAGACTGCAAGTTGGTCATTCTAGGCAAGATATCGGCCAATATACCATCTCCTCTTATGAATATGGTGACCAATCAACGCAGATGCCTAGATATTTTATTCACTAGTTGTTATGACTCACTAGTCTTTTGTTTACATCTCTAGTATTCTTTTTGTTTAGTCATGTTGATGTATGTCAAGCTCTGGCGCAACCACCTTGTTTATATGACTTTTTATTTATAATATGCTCTAGTTAGATGAGGTCTCAAAAATCTCAAAACTTTAAAATTATGCTACTATTATGGTTTCCCTTTAGGAAAACTAGTAGCAAAAAACTTGATCTATGTATTCCCATTCTGACAAAATGCAAAGTACCTAACTTCCAAAAAAAAAATTAAGAATAAATATAAAATTTGTTAATCATAAGTGAAAATTTTATCTCCAACACAAAACCGAATTAGATAAAGAAAAATAAAATAATTTAAATACTATTAACACTAAACAAAAAATAAATTTTAAATGTAAAATTCTAAAACTACTCACAATTCAATCAATTTAATAAAAATATAATATAAATAATTATTAAAGATTATAAAAAATGTGGATGACACTTACACGTGTTAATTTAAAAAATTAATAGAAAATTTTTACAACTATGAGCAATCCTCAAATTTGAATAAATTTGAAAATAAAATAAATTTACATAAAGTTAGTGTATGTATATTGAGTAGTCTAAATTCATAATATTTATAAGAATTTAAATACTATTAGTAGTATATCTTTAGTCTCTACCTTTTCAAGGACTATAGCACTCACATTGAGTCAAATGTTTTTGACTCTTGATTATTTTTTCAAGTTTTTGTTATTTTAACTAAAGTTTCGGGAAAATGTTGAATATTCCTATTTTTTTGTAAATTCACAAATAATTTTCTAATTTCTAGAAAATCTTAATTCTATTTTTCCATTAGCTGAGAAATATTTGATTTAACATAATTCCCCTGGTGGAGGGATTTTTGTTTTCAGTATTTTTTAGTTCCTGACAAATCATTTAAAAAAATACAAATTTTTTAAATGGCCATTCCATTAGTAAGTTCTCTGACACTTACACTGTTATGCATGACACTGCGACTTCTCTACCCAGTGATTCTAGAAATTATGAGGTTCATGGTCCCTTATGTAGACGAGGGGGTGGGGTGGGGTATTGCATGAACAAGTCTCCATAAATTTATTTTTTGGGCAGAGTGCATAGGTGTGGAAGAAGAAATGAGGGGGTGAGAGGGGGGGGGGGGGGACAGATGGGGGGATGAACAAGTCTCCAAAACATTCTGGAGTGTAGATATGATTAAAAATAAGAAGGTTAGAAGCACATATTAGATCTTTGAAGCTACTTGTAGTGTGACCATAGCGTAAAATTTCTAAGCCAACATTCATAAGCACAAGATTTCAATAAGTTCTTGGAAACCCTAAAAAGTATGATACTAATGATCAAGAAAAAGGCCAGCTAATGAAACAACTTGCATGGTTCTATCCCAATCATCATTGCAATAAACAATCATTAAGATACCTTGGAGAGAAATTTTTGCAACAATCCAAGAAGAAGTGCCCAAGATTCTGTGAATATGTGTTACCCAACCTCTATCTCTGAAAGTTGAAACAAAAACATTACTTCCTCCCCAATTTTTCACGCCCTTCCTCATGAATGAAAATATTCCATCTCAAGAAGCCACCTCCTCACAATCAATGGGGGATCAACTATCTCCGAGCTAAAAAATGAAGACCCTTGGGAGGCCACAGCCATATAACCTTGCTAGCCCTAGAGGGAACAACATCTTTGTTACTCTCTAGAATTCAACTTAAAGTATATTAAAAAATCACGCAATATTCGAACATGTGATTGAAGATGAAATGAAAGAGTATATAACTAGAATATATATCATTAGTTAATCATTCTTAAATTATGTAATTGGCATGCTAAATATTTTTGCGGGAGCAATTCCATTGAGATTTGTGATCTTAATGGACAACAAAGGCTTGCAAGTGGAGCAAAAAATGTTCCATAATTTGGTAATGTCGCAACCTCTCTACATGGTGGAAAGGATGGTGTTGAAATTTGCATTTTTATTTCTTCTGTACATTTCAAACACAGCCTTGCACTAAACTCCACGAATTTGAAGGTGTAGATATTTTCTAGTTATGCGGAGCTTGACACCTATGAAATCACAAATTTAAGCTTTGCACCTCCATGTACAACATATTTCTTGTTGTGGGACCACTATAATGGAAGCACACACATATACTTTGTAACTTCTCTGGTGAAAATTCTGCATAATAAAAGTAAAAAATAATAACCACGGTTGATGGGACACCTATTCCAAGATGAATGTTGAGCAAAACATCCTAGTGGGTGTTCATTTGGTTTATTATGGCTAGGAAATTGAAAAAGGCAAAGGAAAAGGATTTGGAAAGGAAAAATGGATTTTTTGGCACATATATTTATGAAAATTATAGTAATTATGAGAAAAGGGAGATGAAACGTCACATCTTGCATGTGAGGAGGAAAATGAAGGAAAATAATGGAAATTGAAGAAAATAGAGGCCTCGTCTATAAAAAACTTCTGAGGATCATTTGGTACCTTTTGTTAGTTTAGTTTTGGAGCTCTCTCATTATTCTCTCTCTCTCTCTCTCTCTCTCTCTCGCTTAGACACTTCGAGTTTCTTGGAGCGTTTTGGCATTGGAGAAAGAAAGGTAAGAAAGCAATAAAAAGGAGGAAGGAAGCACAGAGGAGTAGGAATCAAGAAACTATAGCAAGATTCTTGGTAGGAATTGATTTGATTGTGTGTTTTCCTTGCTATATTTGGAATGCATGTTATTGCATGTCGTTCTTTTATGTCTTAGCATGGGTTTTTCCAAGTGTGACAGTGTTTTAAGTCTGTCGTTGCCATTTCCGGATAACCATGGTGTTGTGGAGCTCTCATGTTTTGTTTTAGCTGGATTTTCGGATGGATTCAAAGCTAAGTGAGGTGGATCTCTGAATGATATGACACATAACCATTTTATGTATTGTCTCGGATTATGGCCTAGTGTTCCAGGTTTGGATTGCGATATAGCCTGAGAGGTTGTTTTCTCTCCATTAGACCTAATAATCCTGAATTTTGAATATACGGTAAAGCCTTGAGAGTATGTCTTGGTTTAGGGCCTAGTGACCCCTGATTTGGACTGTGGGTTGCAACAAAGCCTGAGAGACTAGAAGACAGGAAAATTCTTCACGGCTTAGGTAGAGAGAATTCAGTGATATCCATGCTTGTGTTGGACTATTGATTAGGTGTAGATCACGGTAAATTTAGTTATGAAATGTTTATGGTGTTGGAGTAATGATCCAGTGTTGATCACAGTAAAGTCTAATTTCTATTGATAAGGGTGAGGTGGTTTAGCCCCGGGATGCCCTGGTTGGTTCTTTCGATTTGAGTACCGCATTCTTGCTTGGAATATGGCACAGAGGTTATTGGCTGAAGAGGGACTTGGCTCAACCAATCTATGGTCGGGTGGAATGTGGTAGTCCCATCTCTGGTTGGTTTTTACATTCATTAATGAGAAGCTAATTACTTTGGTATTTGATGTAAAATTATACTAGTTATTATGTGGATTCTGTTTTTTTTTTAATCAAATGTAATTATTTTTTTGTTATGTTTTTTATGAGCATGTAATTTAGCAGTGATGATGTATGGCTCTCCCCATGTTTTTAATTGTAAATTAATGAAAAATATATATATGATCAAATATATTATGATGCAGCTAATAATGTAGGGGAGAAATGCTTCTTAAGGATTCTCAGATAAGTATGAGACCCTTTTGCTCTATTATATTGTGCATACCTGTAGCTTTCATGTTTGCGACATGTTTGACGAAATTCCTGTCATGGCTAGTAGGGTTCCAGTTTATTCCTCATGGATAATTTTGTAAATGTATCATATTTTGGTCATTTTAATTCATCTTTGAACTTGTCATGAATTTCTGGGTAGAGAAATGGGTCCTGGCCCTGAAAAAGTGGCTCAAATCCTAGGGACACTGGCACATCACTAAGGAATTTAGTCCCTGGACGTTGTCTTATGGGATTGTGCATGTGTCCAAAGACCTATAGATGTTGGCGTGCAGGCTTCTACATGTGCCCATAGGCCGAAAAGAAAATGAGGTCAATGGGACCCAGGGGCAGGTTTCTTGAATGGTTGGGTTCGCTCATGGGGGTGTTATTGTTGATGTACAAGGTCGATGTGAATAGTTTCCGCCAATTCCACTTCCTTAAGGTTACCTAGGAGGTTGAATCTCAACATAATATCCTCTTGTTGAATATTTACCCTGGTTGGCCAATTTCTTGGATAGATGTGGGAAGGTGGTGTAAGATATTTTTTTATATTGCTTCAATTCAAATATTTATAGTTGTTTTTAAACATGCATTTTAAATAATATTATCACAATTAATGATTATAAAATTAGCAGTTTTCATTTTGAAACAAATATACAATAAGGAGTTATATTTTATTTTTTATACTACTAAATATATAGAGGAAAGACCAAGTATAAAAGATTCATTCTTAACAACTTGATAACAAAATTTCATACTTGAAGAGCCTTGATGTGCTACAAATTATTCTATGATGCAATTTGTAATTTCTTGTTCTTTGTACCATACAAATTCAAACAAAGGCTTGCACTAAACTCCGTGAGTTTGGAGGTGCGAAGATTTTCTAGTTATACAGAGCTCCGCACCTTTGAACTCACGGGTGCTTGATTGACCGAAACAATATGGTTGGTGACATAACAAATGGTGGGTTGCAACTGACAAGAAAACATATGTTATATGAGAATTCACAATGAAAACAAAATGTAATTGGGCATGGAATGATGGTATATGCATGTCTTCTAAGTCAAATTTGTTGTTAGTTTATCATCTACATGAATGGATTGTATCTAACCTTATTTTATCTAGATAACCCAAGACATTATCTATGTATGCCTTTGAAACTAGTCATCAATGATAGACTAGATTGGTAATTGATTCTTATGTGTGGCTCTAGTTTATTAAATAGGCATGAATACCACCCCTTCTCCACCCCTCTAATGGAATAAGTTCTAGAAATACTAGCCATACTAATTACTTCATAGCAAAATTTCATATTAGAAGAGTCTTGATGTACTACAGATTCTTCTATGATGCAACCTATAGTTTCATATTATTTTTCCCATACAAATTCAAGCACATTCTTGCACTAAACTCCATGAGTTCGGAGATGTGGAGCTTTGCTATTTATGTGGAGCTTCCCACCTTCGAACTCACATAGTTAATCTCTACACCTCCACATATGACATATTTGTTGTCGTGGGACCATTATGATGGAAACACACACATATATTCCTTTTTATTACTTCAATTCAAACATTTATAACTTTTTTTAGACATACATTTAAATCATATTTATCACAATTAATCGTTATAAACTTATATAACAATAATACTTTGCAGTTTGAAACAAATCTACAATAAAGAGTAACTTCTATTTTATTTTTTTTATAATGATAAATATATAGAGGAAATACCAAGTTAAAAGCTTTGTATGTAACAACTTACTTGATAAAGAAATTTCATATTCGATGAGCCTTGATGTGCTATGAATTATTCTATGATGCAATGTGGAAGTTCAAGTTCTTTTTCCCACACAAATTCAAACATGGGCTTGCACTAAACTCTCGGAGTTTAGAGGAGTTGAGTTTTTCTAGTTATGTAAAGTTCTACATCTCCAAACTCACAAAGCTAAGCTCTGCACCTCCATGTATGACATTTTCATTGTTGTAGGAACATTATAATGGAAACACAAAGATATTTATTTTTTATTTATACTTTTAGTAATTCTGAGTGACAAAACATTTATAATTGGTTCTAAATATACATTTTAAATCATATGTATCACAATTAATTGTTATAAAATTATATAATAATAATAATTTGAATTTTGAAGCAAATCTATAATAAGGAGTTATATTTTTTTACTATATAGGTTAATATATAAAGGAAAGACAAAGTTTAAAATCTTTGTTCGTAAAAACTTTCTTGATAACAAAATTTCATATTCGAAGAGTCTTGATGTGCTATAGATTTTTTCATCATGCAATGTGTAAGTTCATGTTATTTTTCCCATACAAATTCAAACACAAGCATGTACTAAACTCCATTGGTTCAGAGGTTCAAAGCTACACACCTTTTAACTCATGGAGTTAAGCTCCACACCTCTGCATACAAAATTTCTATTGTCATGGGACCATAATCTAATAAGCATCACTATGATGTCCCAAAGATGAGCTTCCAAGTCTATATATTACAGGTTGTAATGACCCAACTCAAGTTATAGGGAACATAGAAATATTAGCATGCATATGAGCCATGCATATGATAGCTATATATGCATGTATCACGTCACTACAAGAAAAAAGCACATTGGTGAGGGGCGAAAATGGTCACCATAAGCTCATTGGTGAGGGTCAAAAGAGCCTTCGTCACCAAAAACTGAACGTCACCAAAGGTGGCGTCGCTGAAAGTATAGGTGTTGTGGTGACATTCAAGGTCTGTCACCAATAATAATTTATAGTGACGGATAGTGACCGTCACCATTTCATATGAGCAATGGTGACGGACAATAGCCTCCGTCACCAAAAAATTGAACGTCACCAAAGGTGGCGTCACCGAAAGTATAGGTGTTGTGGTGACATTCAAGGTCCGTCACCAATAATGATTTATAGTGACGGATAGTGATCGTCACCATTTCATATGAGCAATGGTGACGGACAATAGCCTCCGTCACCAAAAAACTGAACGTCACCAAAAGTGGCGTCGCCGAAAGTATGTGTTGTGGTGAAATTCAAGGTCCGTCACAGATATTAATTACAATGACGGATAGTGACCGTCACCATTTCATATGAACAGCAACGATTTTTTGTGATGGACCTTTCATGGCCGTCACTATTGGTGCATATATATGGCGACGTTCATTGACCGTCACCATAAACGCATTGATGACATCAAGGTCCGTCACGAATAATGACTATAATGACAAACAGTGACCCTCACCATTTCATATAAACAACAACGATTTATGGTGACAGACCTTTAATGGTCATCACTATTGATGCATATATATGGTGGCGTTCGTTGACCGTCACCATTTCATATTTTGGTGAGGGTCGAAAATTCTCACCATAAACTCATTGGTGATGGTCAAAAGAGCATCCGTCACCAAAAACTGATCTTCGTCATTCCCTATATATGAATATCAGGGCACGATGGAATCGAACCACCAACCTCCTGCTTGTAAAGCAGGTGCTCTTCCATTGAGCTAGCACCCTTTAAAGAATTAGAATCCAGTGCACAGATATACATATCGGGATTGAAAAAGTGTGCGATACTATGATATGAATTTCCAAGTTAATCATCTAAAGTCTAAAGTGGTGTATATCTACATAGAGAGAAAGTAAAAGAAAGGAAGCTAAATCGGAGATTTACCTTCCTATTCTTAGTATTCAAAAGAAAGTAATATATATATATATATTTCAAGTGAATATGAAGTAAGAAGCAGTGTCTTGACTAAACCAAGGAAAATAGAAGCAGAAACCAAGTTCTCTAAATGTTGAAGCAGATTAGTGTAAGACGATGAAAATATAAAGGATTAGCATTGGAAGCAGCGAAAGAAGCAGTAGTGAGGTCTTGGAAGCATTCATAGGTCAAGGGTCTAAGTCTTAGTCATGGTACTTGTCATTTGAAGATCTATAAGAAGAATTTCTCATGGGTTTTCCTCTCCAAGAGGGAGAGGTTTTGCCCTCACTCTAGGAGCCTAACTTTGTGTCTTTTGTATTTTGGTAATTGACTTGATGAAAGACTAAATAAGCTAAGAAAGAGAAGACATAAGTAACTCAAGTAAACTCACAAGTAATTATCAAGAAGAGAATTTGAATTAATCTCCGGCCCTACAAATTCTCAAAACATAGATCACCTTGTTGAAAGTTGAAACACCAAACCATCCATTACCAAAATACAAAAGACACAAAGTTAGGCTCCTAGATTGAGGGAAAAACCTCTCCCATGAAAGACTAAATAAGCTAAGAAAGAGAAGACATAAGTAACTCAAGTAAACTCACAAGTAATTATCAAGAAGAGAATTTGAATTAGTCTCCAGCCCTACAAATTCTCAAAACATAGATCACCTTGTTGAAAGTTGAAACACCAAACCATCCATTTTTGTTGTTTAAGGTTTTTCATGTGTAGCTATATTTTCCTTTTGAATGGGAGGGCATCACAAAAACATACTTTCCCTAGTATTATCTTGAGTATAGATAAGACCTTCTCCAACAATAAAGGCTAATAGACGTATACTAGTTTCCCCGAGTTCTAAATCTACACCTTGCATAACATTTAGTCATGTCACTTGGTTCTTTGCAAGATGGCACATAAGAGTAATGGGTAAGGAACCTTGCATAACATTTAGTCATGTCACTTGGTTCTTTGCAAGATGGCACATAAGAGTAATGGGTAAGGAAGATTTCATCGACTCACATAATAAGCTTGAAAATTGCCACAAATATCTTGGATTTCTTCCATAAACAATTCAATCTCTAGAGCAGTTGATCGTCAATATTGGCGCAGCTACATAAGTAGAACTACAAAGTTCATATTTCACTATTATTAATTCAATTGCAACTGTTCTTTCTCTTGATAACTCAATTGCAACTTTTCTTTCATAGAAGATGTAGATACAAGCCCTTCCAAGGCACTGAACCCCTAAACACCACACTACTCGGCCACAAGGAAGGCACATCCCATGGAACCTATGGAATGCCTCCCTCTCCACCATCCTTTTTGATGACCAGTGTCCTACCTATCTTTTGTGAGTGTTAGTTTTTCAAACACTGCTGGAGACATATAGATGATCAATGTTCAGTTCTGCTTCCAGGAAAGATTCATTGGTGTTCTACATCTTTTGGAGATTGTCAATCTCTAGTTCGTACTGCCCTCTTTGGGATATGTCAGTCCTTACAGAGTTTGGCATTATTCAATCTATGGAAGATTTATGTTTTTCACCATGAGGATAGCTCATTCTATGCTTATGTTCTGTGGAGGGATAAGGTATACCACCAGCGTTTGGCCAAAGACACTACTGATCAAAGATGCCCAATGTTTAGATCCCATTGTTTATTTTTAATTGCTCTTATATTTTGATAAGAGTTTATGATCTCCACTTTTTTCTCTACTGTTTTTGAATAATTTCTAAAAATATAAGACATGTTTTCCAAAAAAAGAAAAAGCATTACAATGTCCATCCTTACCTGGTATTACCATCAATTTCATATAGCAGAATTAAAGAAAACTAAGATGGGGAAAAGGAGAAGACGTGAACACCAATGGCATATGATTCTAATTTTAGCATGGATAGGTCAGATTCATATCTAGATATGGATATTCAGCAGCTAAACTGCAGTTTTCTTCTCTATTTTTCAACAAATTAAACGTGATACAAAACTTTGTACGAGTTTTTATCCCCGCACAATGTTAGGGAAGTGTAATGGAATAAGAAAGGTAAAGTTTCGAACCTGCATGCGTTCATACTAATAGGTGGAGATTGAAACCTGTAGACATTCTTACTGCATATTTTCCATTTTGGCATTGTCCATTATTCCAAACCCAACCTAGAATTCTGATAATAGTGACTAGTACAACTTTCTAGTATATACTACAGACCCATGTCAAATAATGGTGACAATACAAAACTTAAAAATATGCAAGTACATGTTTTAAGGTCATTGGGGTCTGCATCCTATCTCTACATAATGGACAGATTTTAATTAGTGTGCTCCAAGGAAGAGATAAAATCTCCTTGAGATCTACACCCTATCGCTAGATTGCATGCACCCTTCTTAACTAGACTTCAGACTATTAAGCAAACTACTTAAATGAATTTAAAACTAACACTTGCAAAGTGCATGCACCCTATTTGACATGGAAAACACATGCAAATTGCTAAGAATAGATTGTTAAGAACAGAGCAACAATCCAATCTATAAGATTGATCACTCCCTCACAATTAAAGTGCCATACTGTTGAATTTGGAAAGAGGAAGTGTGCCCCTCACTATCCTGTCGAAATTCTGCAACTAAAGCACTCATACCTCATTCATACATGTGTCAAGGAGTACCACATGTGCAACCAGATTGTAAAAGACTATCCAAGGTACAATATTTTAATACTACCTCTTATTGAGAAAATTGTTCTCCACCCATCCAAGTCTCCCCATGAATATCTTGAAATTCCCTTGGCCAAGGACTTAGTCAAGATATTTGCAACCTATCTGAATGTTCTCTAGATCAATTGCTCCCTTCTAAAACATGTTCCCAACAAATGGTACATGATTTTAATGTGCTTGGAGCAATCATGGAATATTGGACTATCATAGAGTTCGACACAATTTTAATTGTCACAATTGACCCAAGTGGGCTCCAACATCTCACATGTTAGTGCTGCAATCAACTTGTGAAGCCATATATGGCTTTCCAACTAGTAGTGTTGATTGCAATGTACTCTGTCTCTTCTAAGCTCAATCGCACTAAACACTGCTTCCTAGTCAACCAGAAAATTGTTTCTAAACCCAAATTGAAGCAGCACCAGAAAGTACTCTTCCTATCACTTGCATCTCCTACACAATAAAAATCATTAAATCCATGCTGCATCAACTCACCATCTCTTGCATATTTCAAACCATACTGTTTTGTACCCTAAAAATATCAAAGAACATGTTTTGCAACTACCCTATGAATATACCTCAGATCAACTATGAACTAGATCAAGGTGTTCACTATGAAACATACATCAAGTTTGATGTTACATCAAGTATCTAATAAATTGTCTATACATCAAAGGATCTACCATATCTGAGTTCAAGTCAACATGCAACCTAGAATTGGCATCATTGGGGTGACCATGGATTTACAAACAATCATTTGGAATCTTTTCAAGGTCTCAAGCATGTACTTTCCATGCCAAAGGAAAACCTCACTTGTACTTGGCCACACCTCTGGACCCAAGAAACAATACATCAAACCAATGACTTTCATATTTAAATACTCATTCCTACTGGTTATGTGTTATATTCAGACACTGGAAGCTCTACGAAATGAACAAGATCGATATTGCCAGCTTCCTCTACTCTTTCAATTGTTGCTTTTGCTTGCCTTCACAAAAAATTCAAAATTAGAAAATTTATTATGAACACTTGTAAGGAAACCAAATCTGAGTATTTTGTAAAGGAAGCAGTGATATTTTCTGATTTAGCTTCACCCTTTACCAAGAATAATGACAAAATGTTTGTTCCAAGATCAAGTGCAAATTATTACAATGTTATCCACCATTTTCTTTTAGCCATAGATCCCCTTGTTGAAACACCAAACCATCCATTTTTGTTGTTTAAGGTTTTTCATGTGCACCTAGATTTTCCTTTTGAATGGGAAGGCATTGCAAAAACATACTTTCCCTAGTATTATCTTGAGTATAGATAAGACCTTCTCCAACAATAAAGGCTAATAGATGTATACTAGTTTCCCTGAGTTCTAAATCTACACATTGCATAACATGTAGTCATGTCACTTGGTTCTTTGCAAGATGGCACATAAGAGTAATGGCATGCTATGTTTCTCGTAATGCAACAAGAGAAGTCTAGGGTCTTTATGTTATGTTATTTTCCTACCAAGTGCATCGGTTGGAAGGTCAGCAACATACAATGCACACAAGATATAATCTTTTCGGAAAAAATAAAATGGCAATGCATTGTCTAGAACTGAAACAACAGTAGCATTTTCCCCAATATAATTCACCCTCGTTGTTACAACTGCTAGCCCTAAACCCCATAACCCATCACACTGTCTATCTTTATGCCATACAGATAATGGACCTTCTCTATCTCTAAAGCCCGATGAAAGTTCATCCCGTAGGAAGTGACTAAATGTTGACAAGCTTGAAAAAATCCCAGCAAACTGCAATATCTCAGCACCTCCTCTAACACATGCTAAAGATAAACATAAATTCAGGATTGCAAGAGCTTAATCTCTCCAACTATATTGTCGAAGCTGACTAATTACACACTTTGTGGGAAAATTCTTTTGAAAAACAGGAACCCATGTATTAGATGCAAGGAAACCTTTTAAGAGCATATCAATTACAGCTAAAGGTATGTTTGCAACATTATTTTTTTCAACACAACTGCAAAGAACAGGAAAAAATCCCAAACTCATAAGAGAGACATTAGAAAGGACATCTCCCACATTCTTCCTATCTTTGATTCTCCATTTTCCTAGTACTTTTTATGTTGAGAATGAATAATATCTAATGGCTTGATATACGTCAATGATCTTAGGTTTGTGATCACTATTTTGATCTCCTTTGCATAAAGTGTCGAAGTTTGCATCTTATTTGTTATTGATACTATATAGCTGGACATCCATCTCACAAAAATTATCAAAATTTGGGCCTATTTAAAGAGAAAATTTAGCATGTAATTTGTTGGGTCACCAAGGGGGGCTAACACCTGCATTGATAACAGATAATTGAAAATATTTTCAACACACAAACCTATTGATTCTTCTGAAAAGGCTGCATTTAGGTTTATTGATCCCAACTGCATCCCCTATCCAACAAGACACAATATGAGGTCCTATAAATAGAAGGATAAGCACCAAAACGGACTGAACCGAAAATGTTATACCATAAACAAGGAAAGTAGGTAGAGCCTAGATACATAACAAGCACATAAATTGTTTTGGATAAGTATGATAGTTCTCAAGCACGAATGAACTTACAACCTTTTTGTCGAATATTGACAAGGCTCACACAGTCATCAACGCTTTTAAGCTAAGAAACCGGACACTCCTAAAATGCCCTCGTATCCCCGAATCCCCGTGTCGGACACCTCTAGGTGTCGAATTCGCCCCCAATTTGAGGGACACGAAGTGTCCGAACAGGACACGGCCGGGACACGGAGTGTCCGAAATCGGACACTCCGTGTCCCGACCGTACCCTGTTCGGACACTTCGTGTCCCTTCCTGCCGGGTACGGCCGGGCCCGCGGCATCCAAAAATCGCGATTTTTTTTTATAAAATGTGGCTCTTCTCTCATGTTTTCTCACCAATTTCATTTGTGTTTCATTTGTGAAGTGAGAAGGAGAGCAAGGAGCAAGAGCAAGGAGCAAGAGCAAGGAGCAAGTGTGTTCTTTCGAAGAGATTCGGGCATCCGGTAAGTGCATTGTCCCTCTATATTTTGCATTTAGTTTGTTGTTAGTGTTTGCATGTGCATATGTTTATATATTTAGTTGTTTTTGTTTATTTTTTACAGTATTTATGGCTCAATCAAAGGCACCAAGACAGGGGCAAAGAAAGGGGAAGAATGTGTCCATTGGAGATGCCCCTCTTGTCCCTCTTTCATCACAGTCTGCAAGTATGCCATCCATTGGAAGTGGGGCTGCAACAGTAGCTTCAAATGTGCAGGGAAAACAAATTGTTGACCCCAAATACCCATTGTGGAAATATGCAACAAGAGAGGAAGGGGCGGCAAAAAAGGGAGGAGGAAATTGTGACTGGAAATGCAATTTTTGCAATGGCCATTTCAAAGGCACACATTTCCGTGTGAAAGCTCATTTGTTGGGTATTCCAGGTTGTGGCATTAAATGTTGTACAGCAATTGAATTGTCAGATAAGAAGAAATTACAGAAAGAGGCAAGTATTGGTGAGGCAAATGTGGCAGCAAAATCAAAACAATCCAAGACTGATGACCCCCTTCCATTCTTGAGGAAAAGCAGCAGCAAGTTCCCTTTTGAGACTTCTAGCAGGGGAGAATTAGCAAAGAGAAAGGCAACTGCAGTTGGTCCAATGGACAAGGTTTTCCAAAAAGAGAAAAGGGAAGAGCTTGACCTCACCATTGCATTTTTTTTCTATCAGAACTTCATATCTTTTAATGTTGCACGGTCACCTCTATTTATTGAGATGTGTCGAGTTCTTTGTCATGGGGCTCCATCAAGGTATGTGCCTCCTGGGTCAGAGAAGCTCAGAACCACATTGTTGACAAAGGCAAAGAAAGAGGTGGACAAAATGCTTGAGCCTATTAAATCAGCATGGCCAACATCTGGGGTTAGCATTGTTTCTGATGGATGGACAGATCCAACACGCCACCCACTCATTAACTTCATGGTGTCATCCACGAATGGTGCAGTTTTCTTGAAAGCAGTGGATGCATTTGGAGAGTACAAGGATGCACAATATATGGGTGAGTTATTTCTCAAAGTTATTGAAAGTGTAGGTGTGGATTGTTGTGTGCAAATCATTACAGATAATGCCCCTCTTTGCAAGGCTGCTGGCATGATTGTGGAAGCAAAATATCCACAATTATTTTGGACACCTTGCATTGTCCATTCATTGAACTTGGCACTGAAATCTATTGCTTCTGATGTGTTTTGGATTGGAGCCACTATTGAGGATGCACGATATATCTGCAACTTTGTAACAAACCATACAAATGCCCTCACTATCTACAAGGAGTACATCAATCTATCATTGTTGAAGATTGCAGATACACGGTTTGCCTCTTCATTCATCATGTTGAAGAGGTTGAGGGAGGTCAAGACCGCTCTTGGGTCTATGGTTATTTCAGAGTTTTGGTCTTTTTGGAGAAAGACGGATCAAGCAGCCTCAAAGAAGGTGAAGGACATAGTGTTGGATGATATACGGTGGGAGAAGGTAGATCTAATTATTCAGATCATGGAGCCTATCATTTCCTTGCTCAGATTTGCAGATACAGACCAACCCATCCTAGGAGAGGTTTATGAGGGATGGTATTCCATGATTGAGTCTGTGAGGACCATTATTTTACAGAGTGAGTGCCCAGAGTATGAGACATCACCTGAGGCCTTCTTCACCGTCATACAGGATATTCTTGTCAGCAGATGGGACAAGAATTGCACACCTTTACATTGTTTGGTTCACTCCTTGAACCCAAAATACTACAGCCATGAGTGGCTGAATGGTGGACCTTCCCGCAGATTCCCTCCTCACATGGATGCTGAAATCTCACAGGGGAGGAAAGATGCATTGAGGATTTTTCAGGATAGGGCATCCCTTGATGAGGTGGAGGATGCCTTTGCAGATTTTTCCACTGGCAGGGGGCGATTTGGAGGCTATGATTTGATTCGAGACAGGGGGGCTAAGAAGCCCCATTCTTGGTGGGAAACTCATGGGGCAACAAGCCCTCCTCTACAGCAGTTAGCCATGAGGCTCCTCTCTCAGGTGACTTCATCCTCTTGTTACGAGAGGAATTGGAGCACATATGGGAATTTGTATAGTGTGAAGAAGAGCAGGCTTGAGCAGTCCAGGGCAGAGACAATGGTGTATGTGCACACCAACCTTCGTCTCATCTACAGGCAGAGGGAGGATGGGTTGAAGGGAAAGACAAAGATGTGGGATGTCTTTCCTGATGATATGGGTCTGGACAGCAGTGTTGAGTTGGCATTGGCCAACTTGGATCTCAATGCGCCAGTGCTAGAGCCTGTCAGATTTGATGATGGATTAGAGGGGTCATCCTCCACACCAGCAGATGCAGAGATGATAGAGGAGGAGGATGCATCAGAGGAGGAGGAGAGCAGTGGTGGGCATGATGATCAGGATTTTGACAGTGATGCTGATTATGAGGATTGATGACTCTGACTCATTGAGGCTTCAGGCTTGTAGTCTTGTAGATTGTAGTTGATTTTGTATTTTCTATTTCTATTTTCCATTGGCAGTGTTGTTATGTAACACATTTTGATTCTGATGACTTAATGAAAAAACTACAGTATCTTACTATCTTCAATCTTGTCTTTCTGAGTAAATTTGATGATTGTATCATGTATGGTGTATCAATGTATCATTGTAATTTGTATTATAGTATCAATGATGATGTATGATTCATGAATATCTAATATCTATGTTTGAATCAATGAATTTTGTATGAATTTGTGCAAAAAATATCTAATTTTAAATATATTAATATATATATATTTTTTAAAATATATATATATTTTTAATAAAATAATATATAACGTAACGTGTCCCAGAAGTATCCTGTTCCGGGGTCACCGTACCCGTGTCCGACACTCCGTATCCCCGTGTCCCCGTATCCCCGTATCCCCGTATCAGGTGACTTAGCTTTTAAGGCATTCACCTAAAAATCTGCAAGACAAGAGGCCTTGTTTAAACTTTACACAACTAAATATTTCTAGTGTCTTTTTTGCTGCAGCTGTGAACCCTTTGTCTTCAGACTGAGACCACCACCCTATACCCAATTCTATTTCAAGGGATTTGGTATCATAAATATACTTATCTTCACACAATGAATGAAGCTCATGCTATCTGAAGTCTTCATCAAGACTTACTGATCTTGTTTTGTTACATTCATAGTGGTGTCAAATGTTGCTGAACTTCATTAAATCTTTTGTCTGTGCAATTCCAGCTGCAAGAGCACCTCTACCAATTTAGTGGTGTACTAAATCAGAATACTTTGTTCTAAGCCATTGAATCCTATAAAATAATGCTAGAAAAGAGCTCAGTGTGCTTCTTGAACCTCTTAGACCTGTTATTGTGTGAAGGCAATTGTTCTTTCCTGATAGGTGACTTATACAGTTTGACTGTGGTAAATTGCAGAAGTTAGTGATTTTACTCAGACAGTTAAGAATTTAAGATCAGTAAGGCACAAAGCACTGGCATTCACTCAAATGACAAAATAAATTAGAAAGACATTGCTTTTGATGACCTGAAGGGACTTTTGTACCACCTTGAGATGAGTTGAATTATTGTACAAACCTAGATAGATCTATTTATATGCTGAATTAGATTCCAATATGAGAGCCCTCTTTCCAATCTCATTAATGGCCTAAATATCATCCAAGATGATCATGAATATGCTGGGTATGGTGCTGAATTGGAAGAGCCCCTCAATCATTTTATGACATCATCAATGTTTGAGGAGTCTGGTTAAGAGTCTATCCATCAATTTAGATAAACAGTGTAGCAACACAATTCTTTGCATTCTGGTGACTGGTCCTCTGCACTTTATAGAAGATATTTTAGTCACCCTAAATTTCCATTTGTGAAATCAAGCTGTAAAATTTGCCATTGACAGGCCTTGCAAGAGCAATTTAGCATCATCATAGAAATGTCTTGAAAATATTTCAAGGTTGTCCTAGTTAGCTTAGCAATGGAAAGAAGTCATTAAGCTTAGAAAAGTTTGCTTTTCTTTTTCTTTACAGTTGCTTTGATCATGCCATGGGTAAGTCCTTCGATATGACAACCTACAGGAAAGGAATTTAAATGATTATGAACATATTTCTTTTATGGGTCCACTAGGAAGTTTACTAGCATGAACTCCTTAAGGCAACAATCCAATCAGCTATAAAAACAAGGTAAACGACCAGAAATCATAAATCAGATCCCTGATGCATCCCTTAGTCTGTATCGTAGCCATTTTGAGTTGACAATTCTCCATGATATATATTTGGTGGATCACTTGCAAGAATTTTGAGCCATCTCTTGCCAAGTCTGGCAGTAGAACTAACCGAAAAACACTTTGATGGACCATTGTAGCTTACTGAAGATAGTATTCCCACCTAGAACTCACTTCATTATAGCAGTTATACCTATAAGGAATAATTCATAAAGGAGGATGGTCTTTCTTTCTCACACTAGTACCACCACTACCTCTTATTTCATTCACCAAAAATATGTGAGCTCAGGATATCTGCACATCATGATCTCAAAATGGTATCCTTATATCTGCAACTTATAAACTACATGTAAAAGAAATCAATCCCAAGGGCACAATAACGATGTCAATTTTAGTCCAAATTTGTGCCTAGAGTTTTTTTCAGCAACTTTGAAAGACATTTCTCAATGATCATTTGGAAGAACACACTTACGTGTTTTCAGTTGAAAGCTAGTTTACCCTCAATTGTGAGCCACTGCTCATCAAGTGCCACATTTATCTCCTCATCTCAGCAAATCCCCTTGACATACAATGACAAAAATTTACCAAGGAAACATCCCTTCTCAAAGATGAAATTGAAGTAAAAAAGGGAGGGCAATGTCTGAAGAATAGAAGACATTAGTGCAACATAAGTAGGAAATTTCTTAGGTTGACGACTCGCCTGAAACGTGGACTTAGATGCTCCCACTTGTTCCTGTACACCCTACAATGTTTGAGTAAGCCATCTTAACTTCCCGGCTACACTAGTAAGTAATTAGGTCTCTGTTCCTTGACTAGAATCTTGCTGATCTGACATTGATTTCTTTTTCAGTTTTAGAACAGAATCTGGAACAACATTTTCGCATGCATTAATCACTATAGGATGTTTCTATGGTTTTGAGGACCATTCATCTTCATCAAACTTCATATCCTTGCTCACCAATGTCTTAAGTTTCACTTTAATTTAGATCATGTAGGCCCTGGATGTCTTACTCTATCCAACAAAGACTGCCTTTATGTTCAAGGGTTCAATATTAGTGCTTTTCTCATCATGAATATGAATATAAATTGGACAAAAAAAAGGAAACAAAAATGTAATACTTGTGGCTTCTCAATAACAAAAGATTTATTTGGTGTTTTGTCCTTCAAGATCCTGTGAGGACATTGGTTTAAGATATAGACAATGTGTTGCAAGCTTTGGCTTAAAGACACATGGGTAAATCCATGTCCTGGATCATGGTTTTAGCTATCTCAATGATGGATTTGTTACTCTGCAAGCACATTCTTAGCATCCTCTTGATCCTTGTTTCCCTGCAAAAGGTATCAAATTCCTTGGAAAAGGTTATATCACTAGATCTGTCTCTCCCCTAACTTCCAAGGTTTAATGTAGGAAACTCAAGACAAAGTAGCAACAAAATGGGCATGTCAAGCAATTTGGATTGGGAAAATACTTGCAGATATGCAAGTTCATTAGGATAAGCATAATTCTTTTTGCGATAATGAGGGAGTTACCAAGATGGAAATGAAGAAAGTTGGATATATTCCTGATCGAGGCACTTATAATACCGTGATTGGGGCTTATGGCAGGTGTGGATCAGTTAAGCTAGCTCTAAAAACATATAGCCAAATGCTAAAAGCAGGATTTTGTCCTAATCTCTCTACTTACAATGCTCTCTTGAATGCATTAGCTAGGAAAGGGAAGTGGAAGGAAGCAGAGGCTGTTTTAGCAGATATGAAGGATGGAGGTTATAAACCAAATGAAAATGCTTATGCATCCCTGTTGCATGTTTATGGAAATGGTAATTGTATAGTGCAGTTGAAGGCCCTTGCAGAAGATATATATTTGGAAGTCATTTATCCCAGTTGGATACTCCTGAAAGCACTCGTGCTTGTATTTAGCAAGTGTAATTTCTTACAGGAGACGGAAAATGCCTTTACGGAGTTGAAAAGACAGGGTTTTTCCCCAGACTTGGTTACCTACAATACCATGATTGGCATCTATGGAAAGCATGGGTGCATTGATCAAGCCCTTGACATGTTAAACAACATGAAACAAAACGGGTGGAAACTAGATTTATTTACATACAACTCCTTGATAAGCATGTATAGTAGAGAAGGCAACTGCAGGAAATCAGAAGCTATACTAAGAGATATGGAAGTGGTTGGCGAGAAGCCGAATATCATGTCATACAGCATTGTCATCAAAGCATATAGCAAACAAGGTCTTATGCAGGATGCTTCAAGGATTTTATCATAAATGATGGATTCAGGAATAAGTCCTTCCATTGTCACCTACAATGCCTTTGTTGCAGGTTATTCAAACCTTGCAATGTTTGAGGAGGCTAAGAATGTCATCAACTATATGAAGAAACATGGTTGCATGCCTAATGAGTGCACCTATAATATCATTGTAGATAGTTATTGTAAGCTAGGGAGATTCCAAGCAGCATCTGATTTTATTAACAAAACTATAGAAACTGATAACATTTTTGACCACGAAAAAATGCGTAGACTTTATAAACGCATAACAGAGTGTTGAAAAACAGATTGCTCTGAATCGCTCTCTTCTTTCCTGCATTGAGAGCCACTTGTGGATAACTGCATTTTTTGGAGCTTCAAATGTTGTTATTTGACAAGAAGGATTGTGAACCTTAGCGGTGCATGTCTGAATTCCACCAAATGTCTATATATATCTTTATGCCTACTTATGCCCATTTTTCGAGAAGTTTATAAACATAGAGAATTGTCTGCAATGTTTACTTAATTTACATATATTCATGTATCACTATGGACATGGTGATCAGAAGATATCATGCTCGACCTTGGCCTTTATTACAAAAGGTTTTCAGTTCTATCTGCTTTGCACTCAATCTTTGCTGCTATGATTGCACTGTAGTTTACCAGAAATGTTAGTTGATTCAAAGCATTCTGGTTGGATTGTCAGTACTCTTCTTGCATCGTGTCTTAAACTAGAGGTACAGAATAATCCATCTTTTACACTCTTGGCTACCATTTTTTTGTGTAAATTTTGGCTTTGTATTAATGTAGAGTGATAGGATACATTCCATGGGATGAAGCAGCTGGCCTACCTACAGGAAAACCAGACCAGGCATACATCCGAATTAACTTTAAATTGTCTACAATCAGCCAAAAAAAGGCTATCCATTATGAAGAAAGAAACCATTGCATTCTCCACTCTCCAATCCATGGTGTAGCACCTAACCGGCCGGTTAGGAACGGAACCGGCCGGTTTATGCATAAACTGGCCGGTTAGGAACGGAACCGGCCGGTTTATGCATAAACTGGCTGGTTCCGTTACTAACCAGCCGGTTAGGTCCGGTTTTTCTGAAAAATGGGCAAAATGCCCTAGGTAGCCGGGTTGCCTAGCCGGTTTCAACCGGTGGGCTATCTAACCGGCCGGTTTGGCCGGTTACCGGTTCAAACCGGCCGGTTTTTAAAACTATGGTGCAGAGTGTTGCCCTTGGAGATGATGAGGCAAAGAGAAGGGGAGTTCAGAAGGCTATACTTGAGAGAAAAGGACCATCCTCATTTACTTATGCTGTAGAGATGACATCAAGGACCGAATGTCGTATTCATCACAACTTAGAAGCAATTGTGGATGGCATATTAGCAGGTGCTCTATAAAGTTTTTCATATCCATCCCAGGGGATAAATATGCTGGATGATACTATATGCAATGTCAATTCAAAAACAAAAATAATTAATCGAGTATCTATCTTGGCCTGTTCAAACTTCATATAAAATTTCCATTATATGTTGTGAATAGGAAAATCTCCATCATTTGAGGTCCGCCAGATGGTTATGAAGGTAGTGATAGATGGAAGTCCTGCCACAACAGAACCAGGCATTGGAAGCCATTTTAGGAGCACTTTGACATGTTTAGAGTCCGATTGTGTTTTTGAGGCTGGTAATGAGAGTGGTGATGATGATCTTTTTGGGTTGAAAGGTAGTTATGAGCAATTTCGGAAGGATGATGATTCACCACTTATTTTATATACTTATAAAAGATCATGGAGGCTGATATGGAGCAAGTAGTGAAGTAATGGGCCTAGAGAATGCAGTTAAATTCACAAATGACATTGGAGCAACTGATGCAATTATTGCTTTACATTCTAAGCTCAAGGAGAATTCATGGATTCGAGGAGTGGCTAAATATCAGCGTCTACCCATATTTTTGATGAAGACAAACATGATGGCGGAGATGGTAAGGGTCATGCGTACTATTCTTGGTTTGGAGACTCTTGGTGCAAGTTATTTTAGTTCATTCAAAAAGCTTAAGAATGATATTGAGATATCAGATGGAGCAGCCAAGAGAAGATCTTACCGAGAAGAGATTGATGCTTTAGAAGAGGCCAGACTTGCTATTGAATATATTATGATCCGAGGAGGGCAGCCAGTTGAACTTCTTCTAAGATGTGCTAACATTATTTCTCGTCAAATAAATCTGGTGGAGAGCTATCAATTAGTAACAGAGAAATCAGGGAGATAGCGAGAGTGACAGCCGATGACTACCCATGTTTTAGAGATATGACATTGCAAAACATTGAATCAGCAAAAAAAAAAAAAAAAAAAAAAAACCAATGAAATAGTAAGCCTCAGTAAAGATTATATTGAGCATATACATAGAGGCAGTGAAGATTCTCAAATGATTGAACTAGTGGTTCCATGTTATAAATATGAAAACAAGTCTTTTCCCCACACTATATCAACAGCGACAGGTGTGTATAAAATCAATATAAACAATGAAATGGTTGAATGTTTTGTAAATTCAAAATATATTATTACAAATGAGCAGAGATCTCCTGAAGTGGAGGAAGATAATCCCAATATGAACTTGATGCAAGTAAGGCTATGCGTATTGGTGTTCCGACAGAGGATGGTCTGGTAGAAGGAGATTTAAGAGCTAAGAACAATAACACTATGGCATTGGAGCATCTACCGATATTATGCTAAACCTCACGCAAGTCTTTTCCCACACTATATCACCGCCGACAAGTGTGTCTAAAAGCATGATAAACAATGAATGGCTGAATTTGTTTATTAATTCAAAATCTATTATTACAAATGAGCAGAAATCCAAGTGCAGTGAAGATAATCCCAAGATGAACTGAAAAATAAGGCTATGCATATTGGTGTTCCGGCAGCAGGATGGTCTGGTAGAAGGAGATTTAAGAGCTAAGAACTATAACACAGGCAAGGAGCTTCGCCGAGAGATGGTGCTAAACCTCACGCATGTTTGACTTATGAAGGATAACCGTTAGTTTAGATTGACGATTCAAGTTGATTTCAGACCCCCTCGATGTTTCAAATTTTAATGGAGGAGGGGGCATTCGAAATGGGAAATTTTCAAACCAAACCATTAACCACGTGGCAAGCGAAGGATATGTTCGCACCCACCCCCCCCCCCCCCAATCACAATACGGCTTACCATCTGTTGGGCTCTCCGAAATCTGGTTTCGGGTTTTTGTAAAACAAATGATCAAAGTCTATACTTGGAATGATTTTTTGTTGTTAGGAAAGGAAAGGAGGTTTGAACTATCATTACCCAAAAAGAGCGATATTTGCACGATAATGTACACTAATGGCACAACTGGTGAACCTAAAGGCATATTGATCACAAATGAAAAAATTGTTTCTATGGTGACCGAAATTGCTTATTTTCTTAAATGTCAGAATGAAGAGCTCATAGAGAAGGATTTTTATTTCTCGTTTCTTCCTCTAGCACATATATTTTATTGGGTGACAGGAATTTTTCATATCAAAAAGTGCTTTAATAGGCTTTTGGCGTGGGGATGTGAAGCTTTTTGTGGAGAATATTGTAGAACTAAAACCAACTATCTTCTATGGTGTCCCACATGTTTTTCGATCACATATATTCAGGTTTAAACAAGAAGATCATTGTTGGAGGATTTCTAAATAGAAATGTGTTTGAATTTGCATACAAATACAAGCTTAATAATATGCGCAAATGGTTGAAACATGAAAAAGCATCTCCACTTTTTGATCAAGTTGTCTTTAGCAAGATTAAACAAGGTCTAGGAGGATGTGTCTATGTAATGTCATAAGGAGCAGCTCCACTTGCAAGACATGTGGAAGAGTTTCTATGAGTAGTGACATGTTTCCATGTTGTACAAGACTAGTTTGACAGAAACTTTTGTGGGAAGTTTTGTTTCCCTTCCAAATGTTATTTCAACAATCAGGACTGTTGGTCCACCTGTTCTGAATATTGATGTTTTCCTTGAGTCTGTCCCTGAAATGGGATATGATGCACTTTCAGAAATTTAAGCTTTCACAAGGAGAATACGTTGTAGTGGAAAATCTTAAGAATGCGTATGGCCAGTGTTCTGCTATTGATTCGGTTTGGATGTTGTTGAGTTCATCATTCATCATGCAGAGGTCTTAATTGCCTTTTTCCAAGAGGCAAAGCTTCCTGCGATTTTGAAATGCTTTCAACTATTTGTTACGCATGAAAATGTCGTGAGGAAGGCTATAGAGGAGTGGAAAATGTGTTTCGATTATAAACCCATACTTGAGCAGGATGGCCTTATATGGCAGCATTCTTCCTATCAGGGGACAAAGAGGGAGAAAAAGAGAGAAGAATCATTAGCTGAAGTAAGAGATTACAAGCAGAAAAAAATGTCATACCGTGGAAAAAAGTTCAAACGAACTCCAACACAAGTGTGACAAGATATAATTGAGGGCCACATGGAGGAAATTAAGATAGCAGGAGGAATTGGTTGTTTTGTAAAGGGTACATTTGAGATACCACAGAAGGCAACACAATCTCTTCTTTCAGACAGTGTGACTGAGCGTAAAGAGCAATATGAAGCCACCAATTCATCCTTTCCTAACAAGGGTGAAGGATTCTCTATGTCTAGCTATCAAAGGATGCAAAGTGTCATGCGACTAAAGTTTCTGTAGGAAGCAATTTTTTGTCTTCTCTGATAAATAGGATTGATGCTATACTTCACAAGCTAGGAAAAGAAATTGACGATGTAGATGTAAAAATTGGTGACCGATGGCAAATATTGGACAGAGATATTCGAGGGTACACATGGTAGCCAATGCCGCATTAGAACTAATGATCCAGCAAAGGAAATCTGAATGGTAGAGCTAGATGTCAAAGCCACCCAGCGTTGCCTCTTCATGACCACCTCAGCCACTTTCAACATACCTTTTTGATTTACGAAGAGCTGCCAAAGTTAATGTTACAGTCGGTTTTGCCAGAGATATTTTTTGTTCAGGCCTTGCATGGCCATAGTTGTCAAATTATAATTAAATTGTAGTTAATGAAGATTGCCGAAGTAGATTAGGGAAACCAGCATAGTTGCAGTTAAATACTGCTTGTATTTTCATTATCAAGGGTTGGAACTTGTTAGACTCTGCGTTGTAAAGATCATTGTATTGGAGCACTATAGTTTTTGTTGGGGCATCAATAATAAGAGACCGTTCACAGGATTCTTGAGATATGTTAATGTAGTACCATTATGAAGAAAAAGAAACCATCGCATTCTCCACTCTCCAATCCATGGTGTAGCATCTCCAATCGGCCGAGAAAGAGAACAACCGGCCAGTTTATGCATAAACCGGCCGGTTCCATTACTAACCGGCCAGTTAGGTCCGGTTTTTCTGAAAAATGGGCGAAATGCCCTAGGTAGCCGGGTTTCCTGGCCGGTTTCGACTGGTGGGCTATCTAACCGGCCGGTTTGGCCGGTTACCGGTTCAAACCGGCCGGTTTTTAAAACTATGGTGCAGTAGTGTCACTGGAGATGATGAGGCAAAGAGAAGGGGAGTTCATAAGGCTATACTTGAGAGAAAAGGACCATCCTCATTTAATTATGCTGTAGAGATGACATCAGGGACCGAATGCCGTATTCATCACAGCTTAGAAGCAACTGTGAATGCCATATTATCAGGTGCTCTATAAAGTTTATCATATCCATCCCGGGGGATAAATATGCTGTATGATACAATATGCAATGTCAATTCAAAAACAAAAATAATTAATCAAGTATCTATCTTGGCCTGTTCAAACTTCATATAAAATTTCCATTATATGTTGTGAATAGGAAAATTTCCATCATTTGAGGTCCACCAGATGGTTATGAAGGTAGTGACAGATGGAAGTCCTGCCACAACAGAACCAGGCATTGGAAGCCATTTTAGGAGCACTTTGACATGTTTAGAGTCCGATGGTGTTTTTGAGGCTGGTAATGAGAGTGGTGATGATGATATTTTTGGGCTGAAAGGTATTTATGAGCAATTTTAGAAGGATGATGATTCACCACTTATTTTATATACTTATAAAAGATCATGGAGGCTGATCTGGAGCAAGTAGCGAAGTAATGGGCCTAGAGAAAGCAGTTAGATTCACAAATGACATTGGAGCAATTGATGCAATTATTGCTTTACATTCTAAGCTCAAGGAGAATTCATGGATTCGAGGAGTGGCTAAATATTAGCGTCTACCCATATTTGTGATGAAGACAAACGTAATGGTGGAGATGGTAAGGGTCATGCGTACTATTCTTGGTTTGGAGACTCTTGGTGCAAGTTATTTTAATTCATTCAAAAAGCTTAAGAATGATATTGAGATATCATATGGAGCAGCCAAGAAAAGATCTTCCCGAGAAGAGATTGATGTTTTAGAAGAGGCCAGACTTGCTATTGACTATATTGTGATCCCACGAGGGCAACCAGCTGAACTTCTTCCAAGATGTGCTGACATTATTGCTCGTCAAATAAAGCTGGTGGAGAGATATCAATTAGTAACAGAGAAATCAGGGAGATAGCAAGAGTGACAGCCGATGACTACCCATGTTTCAGAGATATGACATTGCAAAACATTGAATCAGCGAAAAAAAAAACAATGAAATAGTAAGCCTCAGTAAATATTCTATTGAGCATATACATAGAGGCAGTGAAGATTCTCAAATGATTGAGCTGGTGGTTCCATGTTATAAATATGAAAACAAGCCTTTTCCCCACACTATATCAACAACGACAAGTGTGTCTAAAATAAATATAAACAATGAAATGGCTGAATGTTTTGTCAATTCAAAATCTATTATTACAAATGAGCAAAGATCTCCTGAAGTGGAGGAAGATAATCCCAAGATGAACCTGATGCAAGTAAGGGTATGCATATTGGTGTTCCGACAGAGGATGGTTTGGTAGAAGGAGATTTAAGAGATAAGAACTATAACACTATGGCAAAGGGAGCTATCTCCGAAGTTTCATAGCTCTATCTGTGCAACCACATAATCAATCAAAACAAATAGCCCTCATAATTTCTATAACTAGCCTAATATCAGCCTTTATAACCATCAAGCTAAATCATAAAAATAGAGAGAGCCCTCTCTAAGTCTAGGAAGCATAGGTCCTAGACTCCAAAGAGGTTTGATGTTGTCCTTTGTCATTTATTCTTGCCAACCTTATAAATTACACAGCCACAACAGGTGGTGCTAATGTTGTAAGCTAGCCAATCAAGATAGTCCTAGTCAACTTCTATGCCTATAGGGAATAGAATCTTGGTCTCCAACATCGAACTTAGTCCAACTTACCAGTAGACCAAGCCCTATGTAGGCTAAATATTGATGGTGAGAAATCACCAGAGGGAGCCCCTGATGTTGGAAGCTAGTCAATGGGGATAAACCTGGTCACTTTTGTGCCAAATAGGAATAAAACATTAGTCCCTATCATGGTATATGTTCTTAAATTACACTAGAACAAGCCTAATGAACTCATATTTTTATTAGTAAGAAGGATAGAGACATGATTTTTAAGGATGGTCTGGCTTTAATATCTTCTCTAGGTTGTTATTTTATTTTTGGTCAAAAGAAGGGGAAACACTTCCCCACTATAACATGGAGAAGAGCACTGTCAAACACAGTGGAACATTGACTAAGTTGCCACATTTGAGGGGTTTATATGCCCATATAAAATCCATTTCGACTTGAATTTTGTATTTTCCTCTTGGCCTCATCATGGGCCCTTAGTAACACAATGGAGTGCACTTTTCAAGGTTTGAACCCAAGTCATCATATGCACTCCCCCTTATTGGCATATCATTTTTTCTTGCAGCTCATGTTGATGGTCATAAGCCCTCCTAAGGGTGCCATTAACGTTGTAGGCTAGCTAATCAAGATAGTCCTAGTAAACTTCTATGCCTATAGGGAATATAATCTTGGTCTCCAACATCAAAATTGGTCCAACTTACCACTCAACCAAGCCCTATGTAAGCTAAATGTTGACGGTGAGAAATCACCAGAGGGAACCACTCATGTTGGAAGCTACCAATGAATAAACCTGGTCACTTTTGTGCCAAATAAGAGTAAAACATTAGTCCCTAGCATGGTATATGTTCTTATTGCACTAATAAAAGCCTAATCGACTCGTATTTTTATTAGTAGGAATGATAGAGATGTAATTTTTAAGGAGATTCTAGCTTTAATCTCTTGAATAATGTTCTTGTTGATTTCCCTCTATGTGTGAGATTTTCTAAACTGGCTCCTTAAATTCTGATGACTAGAAACAATAAAGGATATATGTAATTCCTCGAAATCTTGTTAAAGCTTTAAGTGAGAATGTTAGCAGCTGGCTATAATTTCTTGTTTTGTATCAATAGTGAATTGAAGGAATTTGAACGCTGGGAAATTGGACTTCACCTGTTGATTTTGGAAATGCACCACTCAGGTACATAAGAGTTATGGATTTTGTAACTTTTTTGTAAACTTCTAAAGTAATAATTTGTACTAAGCTAAGAAAGAATCAATATGATAAGAGGAAGGAAAATTCAACTGGGTTTTGCCATATGTAGAAATGGAGAAATCCTGTCTGGAATATGAGCAGCATCAGCAAGGTACCTTGTCTTGCGTGAGATTAAATCATATTATCATCTAGAGGATCAATGGAAGAAGGAAGGAATCAAAGAATAGATGCAAGGTAACAAGGTTTTTTTGGATATTTGTGTAATAAATAAGGGAAAATGGGCACTTAAAAGGCAGCCTTGTGCTCTCAAGGAAATGAACTGTTAAGAGAAAATAAACATTCCAGGTTGGAAAGAGAAAATAAACAATAAGGACATAGTTAAATCTTTGCTCCATCAATCATACTGCAATAGCTAAATGTCTAAGGATGGTTGGACAAAATTCTCATTGTAGCATCTGCTTGGCATTGAGAAGCAAGGACTGTAAGAAGGTTCTTGTATAATAATTTCTTATAATTTTTTAATACCATTGCCGAAACTGTATCTGACTTTCATGTGTGTCAGGGAAGAGTTCAGAAATTTGCTTCCTTATGTAGTTAGAGAGGAAAATGCTAAGGCTTGCTAAAATCAGCGATATGCTCGCTACATAGTGGGAAACTAAATAGAGAGAGTTACTATTTATCTTTCAAGAACTTATGCTTGACTAGCTGAAAAGTATTGGATTTTTTTCTCATGACCTTGAGTACAAAGTCTCATAATCAACTAGATGAAAAATCAAGTCTATCTTTCAAATGTTTGAACCAAGACTATATAACTGATATTACAAGGATAAAAGAAATAATTCCAGTCTATAGAAAGGTAGCTCAGTAGCAACATACTTGAATTTTTGGGGTGCTTCAAACAATCTCGTCCTGAAGATAGGATTCCAAGTTGTTTGTAGTTTTTAATTAGCAAAGTTGGCTCTAATTTTGGAACTTTGTCGGCTCTTCTACAGGTATCATTTTGCACCAATTCTTTGCCAGGTATTTTTTTTGGACTCACTAAAGGATTTTGATTTTACACATCCTTTGTATGATTAAACCTTCAATAGAACATTTGTTTACCATACAAACTTTCTTAGAGAGAAACTGGAAACTCGGAGTAGATTACAAGACCTCCTTCTATAATTGACAAAGGTGACCCTAGAATGTGGCAACAATTTTCCACTTCAGCCATTGTAAAAGAAAACAGAGAGATTCTCTCTGTAACTTCTAAGGCCTACTTGGATGGCCTATTCTGGCCAAAACAACAAAAAAGTATCTCTATGTTGTTATATTGTGAAGGATAATGTTTCCATCCATTACTAACTTTTTCTATAGTCACTGCTTCTTGATCCATTAGTTTAGACTTTTCCATACACTAAAGAGCATTAAATATTGTATTCTATTGCACAAAGATGATCTGAAAGGGAAAAATTGTTAAAGCATAGTATTTTAGTTCACGTATCAAATTCTCGGTTGCATACAAATAGAAACTGCTTGTTCCATACAAATAGAAACCACTTGAAGATATCTATCAACCACCTGAACATCAAAAATTTTCAGTCTTGTAACTCTTATGTAAATATGTAAAGAATGTGACATTAGCCTTCTTGTCTTAGTGAAAGCCCTAATGTTATATCCTATTAGACAGTCTTAAAAATCTCACAAAAACCTGTAAAGATTTTGGCATTTTGTACACCCAGCCTCTAAAAGCCCTAACTTTCTATCTTCTTCTGTGTAATTTGAATAGAATACCGTCAAATACCAGAATAATCAATGTCCATTCTCCCAAAAATTTGAAATGTGCAGAACAGAAAGAGAAATCATTCGATCAAACTACTCGAAATGTATTAGAATCCCCGTCCTTTAACTCAATGAATTTATTCGCAAACTCTGTCATTTTTTTAAACAAATTTTTGAGCACAACCTCCTCTAGTCCATTTATAGAGAGCCTTAGCTTATGAAATATTTTCTATAAGCCAAAATAGGGTTAAAATTTTCCATTGAAAGCTTAGAATAATTGAAACTGCAATAACAGTGTTTTGAGCAAGACCTATTTCAACAAATTTAGTTCAAAGTAGAATACACTGGCTTGTTTAATGAATTTTCTCCAAGACAGAGCATACAGGATTCGTGACAGCCACAAAAAAAATTATGGGATTTTGCAATTTAAGCATTCTCTTGCAGAAAAATACCTTTTCTGAACTCGTTTTGACGGTGAAGAAACGCAAATGATCTGTTGGAAATCGTTCATGAAGAGAACTGGGGTCTCGGGGAGTTTCTAACTTCGAAATTGCATCTAGCCCTTCCTATGCCAGATTTAGTTTTGTATGCCCGGAATCTGGCTCTACAATAGGTAGCGCTCGGTGATAATAGGAGTCTTCGCCTCCGTGCTATGAAAGAGTGGATGAGCATCCCATCCAACATGTAGATGATAATAATAGCAGCAATAACCATACATGGTGACGCCCAAATGCCATTCTGCTTCTTCTGCTGCTGTCTCGTCTGTCTACAATCCTAACTCAATTTCAAACCCACAAACGCACTCGGGTCTCTCTGAGATCTAGCCTGCTAACTAGCTCCCGGATCACGTTATCCACACAAATGCTCTGGGTCACATGAGATTTCATGAACCACATGAAGAGCTTCGCGCCCTCCCAAGATTATGCCAGAGCAATTGCATACCGGTATTGTACAAAAGCGCTCGTTTCAGCGCGTGAGCTCGTTTCAGGGCAGGAAGAGGGATAATGCAATAGCGGCAAAATGAGGCGCCATATATTTGTATTTTCGTATTTGAGTCAAATGATTTAATTTTTAATTTGGAAAAATAAATGGAACAAGAGGGTGGGATAATTATAATGGCTTATGTCATTTCTTTAAGTCACATTGAATCAATATACATTAAGATTTTTTATAATTTAATTATAAATTAAGTAATTATTCATTATTAAGTTGGGGTTTTATATAAATTATTTATTTATTAATGTTAATTTGTAGTTTTTAATAATATATTTATGTCAAAGAAAATTATTTAAATTAATGTTTTATCAATTTTTTTGTTAATTTTTCTATATTATATTCTAATTTACTTTAAACTTGTTTTAAATATGCTTTCACCTTCATGTATGGAAGTTATTTATTTGTATATTTAAAGTTTTGTTGTAATTTTTTTCTTAAAAAAATGACTATTGTGATTGTGATGGTGAGAAAGTATTCTATAAATAGCGTTAAGGGTTATTTAGAATAAATAGGAGATTATTTCTCTTTATCTAAGACTAATCTTTGAGAGAATGGATATACATTCCCTAATCATCACATAAACAATAGGTTAATCTTGCATTTATTGCTTTCTCTCCATGGAGGTTCGCTACACAAAGGGAATACCTCCTCCTATGTGAATTTGATTGTCTCCATCTCTTAAAGGATTTTCAAACATTAATAATTAAATCTTCATTACTTTAAAGATGTAGTCTTGTCGAATATACCAAAAACATAGTAGGATTCTTTCGTTGTGGACAAAATCAAGTACATGTATGAGGGAAGTATTCCTCTATGGATGGTTAACAAGTTCATCAATAACTACAAGCAAATGCTTCAATCTATATATTTAATGATCTTCAGTCATCATCTAAAGAGTTCAAGAATCAAATAAATTCCAACCTAAGTTCTAAGTATATGGTAAGCTTGCACTTAGAGGTTCTATTATTGTAAAATTTGACAACTATGGAAGTTGTGGCAAGGTATTGGAGGAGGGACTGTCATTTTGGGGTAGAGCTAACCTCTTTTTAAATGATAGTTTCTAAAATTGAGTCCATCTTCAATGTATGTACGGTGTCTAGCTTTGAGTTTGGTTTCCCTTTCATCCTAGAGATCAGAGAAAGACATGCAATGTATTATGGCTTTCTTAGGGTTTTCAGAAGATTCAGAAGTTATGAATTTCTCCGAATTGTTTTTTCTTGTCCTTCATCTCAAGTGCCATTGGTAGGAACATGATTTTCTTGTCCTTCATCTCAAGTCCAAGGTAGGTGTTAGCGCTCAAATCTACCTTAGGCTGAAATAAGGTAAAACTCAAGGCTACATCAAACCACGCTCAGCCTCGTAGCTAGCCCTACGAGGACAGGAGAGGGCTCTTCCAGGTCTATCTCGGCAAAAGGTTTTCAGAGGGGCTAAGATGACTTATAATGAACAATGAATATTGATTTTAGGCTAGTAAAGAGATAGGAAAGTTTGATTTTGATTTTTTTGGGTTTTTGATAAATGGATGAATTTTCTGGGCAGTGTGGGATCAAGAACAGCGTGAGCAAAGATTTAATCAAAGGCACAGATTATTCCATAAGGCGAGGTAGGAGTGAAGTTTAACAATTAATTTGAAATTAAATGGAATGTAAAGATTGCTTAAGAAAGCTGAAAATGGCATTTAACAATGAATCCCTTTCAGACAGAAGAAAATACACAAATCCTGAACGCTCCTTCAAGGCAGAGCAAATAAATTGGATTCTACCTATCTTACTGCAAAAGCATCCAGTGAATTGATTATGAATGAAATGTAAACATTACGAGATTACATATGAAACAGTAGAAGAAACATATGCTAAACTTTACGCCACAAGAATCTGATGAAACAGAGCTGCACCACTTAATTACTCCTCTGTCAAACTGTACAATGATAGTGCTGGGTTATTTCCTCCCACAGCTTTTTAGAACTCTCCTCTACAATTGATTTACAATACAATAAATAAAACCCAACTCTGAAAAAACCAATCGATCAAAATAAGGGATTTGTTTTATCATCATTAAACAAACAAGACTAAAAGCCAATCCGCTTTTCTGAAGATAGAATAGCGCTCCTTTTTCTACTTGAATCTGCTTGATGACCGATGAATAGGCAACATCTGGAACTTAGACCATTTGAATTAGGAAATCTGGAGTCATAAATAGGAAATCAAATCCTATTCTTATGCTGTAGTTGATATCTTTGTTTAATTTTAGCTTTGCGGTTGTTGACTTTCACCAACAGCCTTCAATCCAGCAAACAGCATCGACTTTGGCCAATAAAAAAAAAAAAAAAAAACCTCCTCTACATCCTCTTTGTTGCAAAGATTCCCCAGAAAAAGTGAATATTTTGGCCAAATTGCTGATCAACTAAATCCCTCACTCTGTTCACTGTCTTAGCTTTAGGTGGTTCCTTCCATTTTTCACAGCTGCAGTTTCATTCAATTTAGAAAGCTCACTATGATTAGGAAACAACGATGTCACCTCTATGTTTGTCCCACATGTTGTACATCTTGATGTTTCATAAATTTTCCTCAGCATGGCACCACCAAATGAATGTCCACACCGAGCAACAAGAGCATCCTCCAGATAAGCACCAAACAATGGATCTGACAAAACACTCCGTAATGATGGCACGACTCCTATTTTCCAAAGTGATGTCTGAACCATTGCTCATTCTAGTCTCTTCAGCTGTCAAATCATCCATAAACTGGCTCACAGTGATTGGCACATAGCTCTGGGGTATAACATGGCCGGCTTCTACTATTGGAGAACAATTTAATATTGCATTGTTTTGCAGCATAAGCTTAAAATCCAACGACGTCCTTCCACCCATCCCAGCACCTGAAGATAAATCAGGAATTACTCGAAATGAAGTAGCATGACGAAGAACAGCAGTGGCATGGCCAAGTGCCCTACCTGTTAACAACAAAATATCCCCAGGACCAAATCCATTATCTGCGAGATACCAACGACCATTTGGATCACAAACCTGAAGACCAGAGCTGTCAGAAGCAATGAGAATTAACAATCTTTTCTCCATCTCCAAAGGCATGCTTGATTTGGAGCTTCCAAGCAGAGTTTTAGAATTTTGTGCAGCAGGAGGAGAATATGTTGCAACCAAGACTGATGACGACACCTCATTTGCTGGTAGAGGCAAGTCATCAAGCAATGAATTGAACACATTGCAGGCAAATGAAGTAACTTGGCACGGATCTGAGCGAAGGAGAGAAATTTTCTGGCCCTGAGATTATACGCGTAGCGCGCTTATCCAGTGCGCTGCGTGCAGCATGTGCGTAGCGCGCGTGCTAATTTACACGGGCCTGTGAAGCCCAATGCGTAGCATGCCCCTTGTGCGTAGCGCGCCTCCTCTGCCAGCTCCAGTTGTAATAGTAATATCTACTGTGACTGTACTCGGAGCGATCACACCTGATGATAGATACTCAGAGCGAGTCGTCAATACGTATCCTGTTCTTAAGAAAAGAAGGTAGCCGTAGAGATGGGTCCGATCAGACATGGCTTCTCCCTCCAATAACTGTTCAATAACCATTGCTTTCTTCATTCCACGATCAGGCTGATGGAAAACTTACCTCGGATTTGACCCGCATTATTACAGAGCAGTGGTGGCTTCTCCTAATTCTAAAATTTGCTCACTCATAATCTGCTTTTACACAACGAGATCCAAAAACAAGAGCCACTCACTCTTTACGTGGAGCCTTCTTTGTCAACTTACAATCCCTTCACCTAAGCTTTAAGATTGTATTAATCTTTGGTATCAATTATTACCTCCCTACACCATGCAGGAAGACTTGCTGCTTATCTTTGAACTAAGCTTCCAGAATGAATTTTTGCTTGGTATCGATTATAACCTTATCCATGAATCGTGTTTGGTATCACTTGTATCCTTTCTGGTTTCCAATCTCACTGTTTCTTGTTGCAAATTTCAACATTTCAGAATTTGATGTGGCCTTCACACAAAGACACCATTGAAATCACATGCCCATATTCTCATGAGAAACCTCCCTTAAGCTTGATCTACCAGAAGAGAAGCAAAAATATGCCATCCTACTTCCTAGTGCAAACCGACCATTAAGGTATGCAACATTCTTCGGAACCCTCACATGATGATCTTACTCTTGGAGGATGATCATGCCTCCCTTTAACAACCCTTACTCAGCCCTCGTACTCGACCTACTTTAGGACTACATTTCTCTTCACCCCCTTGATGTGCCAGATAGTGGGAATACATTTCAAACATGCTAAGATGTGCCAAGTGATAAGGCATGCCAAGATGTGCAAGGGTGTGTCAATGCGTGTCAGGGACTGTCAAGACAAAAAAATGGAGAAAAAAGTTAAACAACAAGGAAATTAACACATAAGAGGGTTAATAAGTCATCAATTTACCTTTTCCAAGAGGGGCATGCTAGGCACACCAACACTAGGTGGCAATAGGTGCCAAGTGCAAAGTCTTAGTGCATTCTAAGTGCCAAGTATTCCTCTGTTGCTTCTCATCTACTTTCCAACAATTGATCATAACAAATAAACTTAATATTAAACCATGCCAAATCATACCAATGCATCTTAACGTATTCCATACATGCTAAGACTTTCCAAGCGCCAACACGTGCCAAGCGCCAATATGTGTCAGGGACTAATGTTATGCATGTTATGAAGTGGAAGGGAATGTTGAAGAGTGCTAAGGTGTGCTAGAGAGTGATAATGCATGTTGATGAGTGTTAAGGATTATTAGGAAAAAAACATCAAGGGAGAACTAGGTAAAAATTCATGGAAGTTAATGAATATGAGGAACGTGTACTGCCAGAGACTAGTGTTAATGAGTGTTAGTTGTCATGCCAAGGAGGGAGTGACAAGGTATGCTAAGCATTGGTAAGGCATGCTAGGGAATATCAAGGCATGTCAAGAGTTCCCAAAGTGTTCTTGGGAGTTCCAGGGTGTGCTAATTATATCATGTGCCAATTAATAGTGCCAAGATATGCCAATACATGCTAGGTGCTAAGGATGTGGCGCAGGGTGCCAGGGTATGTCAATATGTGTCAAGTGTAGAAATTTGAATAACTAATATATTATTCACCGAGATTCTCCTGATCACACACTATTTTAGCTTAATGCATAATACAAAATCTCTTCTACCATTGATCATTACATGCGGAAATAAAATCAATTGCATGCATACATTAAAACCACAAACAATCACACATATGAACACAGTATTTAATGGGAAAGCTTAAAGCTGAAAACCCCAACTATCTCAGATATTATATGTCATGGAGATCATGTAACAATCATAGTACAAAATCTCCTCAATAAGCTCTCATGCACAAACCATGCACACCCTCAATCGCTACACACTATCAAGCTAGATCTAGCAAAACACATGCTCCAATCTTTTTCCACTTGATAGCCAGCCTCTATTGCATAATTAATGCTATGGGATGGCTTCATTAAATAGATAAACCACCTGGCTTGAACTGCGCAATCCTCATGGGCTACTCCACCTATCTGTGTGTTGCAAATAGAAACTGTATAGTCACAACTGATAGTTAACCTGCTCTTTCACCTATTTCTGCACTGGTCTCCACTGAAACTGTCCATGCACTAAAGTTAACTGATGCATTATTTAGTTGATTAATGAGTTTATAATTAGTGAATTAATCAATAATTAATTCACACCACTCTAACTAATTGTATCAATTAGTTAAAATAGATACAAATAGCTCAACTATGTTTAGATTAGTTAAACTGAATACAACTCCACTAACTTCCTCAATCAACTCCACCAAACTCTGTCACATGAGTTCTAACTGAAGTCTTCATGAAATAGCTCCACATAACCCTCAGGAATAGCGTAATTCCTTCTGTCAGCTCCTGTGCCACATCTGTGCACTTAACTGAAGTGCTCCAAGAGAATAAGATAATGTTTATAGACCAAATATTATTAAGAGCTAATAATATTCGACATATCTATTTTTAGACTGGCAATCTAAAAATAGATTCCGCCCAATATGTCTAAAAATAGAAGTCCATCTATTTTTTTCCGACTTGACCAACCATCCACAAATAGCATCCTGCAACTCATAGAACATGATCCATATGTCTAAAAATAGACTTTGCGCCAAAAATAGCCTGCGGGCCCACTTAGTGAAGGCGACTTCTTTCCACTAAGCTCATCATCTTGTTGCAATCTCAACACTCCCTCTCAACAAGATAAGGATTATCTACAACCCCTATCCTTCCCCTTTGGTATTCAAATTTTCTCCTGGTGACTGCCTTCGTCAAGATATCAGCATCTTGATCCTCCGTGGGAATGTATGAAAGTAACATGACCTTCCGCTACACACAATCTATGATATGATGATACCAGATGTCAATGTGTTTAGATCTATAATGAAATACTGGATTAACCAAGAGTTTGATGCAACTCTGATTATCACAATAAATCATAATAGGCTCTAAGTATGAACCGAACAACCCGACTAGGATCTTCCTCATCCATATAGCCTCGCATGCAGCCAAAATTGCTGCCATATACTCGGCCTCTGCTGAACTGAGTGCCACGGATCTCTGCTTCCTGCTGTACCAAGAAACTGCTATCGACCTGATACTGAAAATCCCTCCAGATGTGCTCTTTTTGTCCGTTGGGCTCCCTGCCCAATCTGCATCCGACTGTCTGTACCATAATCCATATCCCGATGTGCCTCTGAGATATCTCAATACATGCTTCCCCGCCTTCCAAAAGATCTTGGTTGGCTTAACCATAGCTTGTGAAAGCTGGTTAACAGCATAGCATATGTCGGGTCGTGTATTGACCATATACATAAGCGACCCCACCAACTGTCGATAAACAGTGGCATCCACTACCTCTGCTGAAGTAGCATCCTCCTTCCTCCAACCACCAGGAAGAGGAGTATCAACAGGCTTGCAGCCATGCATGTTGAACTTCTCCAATATATCCCGAGCATACTTGCCTTGAGAAATAAACAATTCACCACTGTGCTGCCAAATTTCCAATCCCAAGAAATAATGAAGGAGGCCCAAGTCCTTCATCTCAAACTCCTTTGCAAGATCAGCCTTGCATGAGTGTATCAACAGTTCATCACCTGTCAAAATCAAATCATCTACATAAAGTACAATGATCAGCAACTTACCCTCCACCACAATCCGGTATAGGTTAGGATCCGCCTCACTCTTGGATAATCCAAGTCCGGTGAAATAACTGTCTATCCGTGTGTACCAAGCACGAGGTGCTTGTTTCAACCCATACAACGCTCTCTTGAGCCTGCACAC
The DNA here is from genome assembly GCA_034641835.2 of Pinus albicaulis. Classification (NCBI taxonomy): domain Eukaryota; kingdom Viridiplantae; phylum Streptophyta; class Pinopsida; order Pinales; family Pinaceae; genus Pinus; species Pinus albicaulis. Next base: position 185,116,370 of record CM076572.1, read on the forward strand.
ATGCGACTCGCTGCTGAAGATCTCGAAACCTTCGGGCTGCTCTATGTACACCTCCTCCTCAATGACTCCGCTGGGAGGAACACAGTATTCACATCCATCTGATGAATGTGCCACCCCATCTGCGTTGAGAGAGAAAGAATCGTCCGTATGGAAGAATACCTTGCGACAGGTGCAAAGTTATCCTCATAATCGATCCCCTCTATCTGTGAAAAGCCTTGGGCAAAAAATCTTGCCTTGTACTTCTCCACACTTCCGTCAGCTGCCCGCTTCACTTTGTAGATCCATCTGGAACCCACCACTGATTTCCCTTCCAGTCTCGGGACAATCTCCCATGCACTGTTTCTGACAATCGAATCATACTCTTCCACCATGGCATCTACCCATGCGGGGTCCTCCACATCTTCCTCGAAAGAGGATGGCTCTGTCACGATACACTTGCTCACAAGAGCCATGTATCCAGTATACTGGTCAGGTGACTGTCTCTGTCTGCGCTGTGATGTAGGTGCTCCTACAACCTTCTCTGCATCTTGAGCCAGTCGCTCAGCTTCTGTAGTGCGCTTCCGCCCTCTGATGGTTGGCGTTGCCTGAGTGGTCTCTTCCACTCCATGAAATTCCTCTTGTGGCTGATCCACATACTAAAGCTCATCCTTAGGAACTACTAGCTCCTCATGTGCATGCAAGTGTGGCTCCCTCTCAAGAGAACACTTCATGGCTTTCTCCTCATGAAATTTTATATCCCATCGCACAACAGTCTTGCGATTGTCTGGCAAATACACACGATATTTGTGGGGCGTATCAGTGTACCCCACAAATATACCAACCTCTGCAGTCAGTTCCAGCTTCTTCCTGGCATCCTTCGTCACATGAATGTAAACAGGTGAACCAAAAATCCTCAAATGGGAAATATCAGGCTCCTTACCAGAAAACGCCTCCTCGGGTGTACTCATGCCAAGTATCCTGTGAGGACAATGGTTTTGCACATATACTGCAGCATTGCATGCCTCAACCCACAAGTGTATGGGTAGGCCCTGATCATGCAACATCGCCTGTGCAACACCCACGATCGTTTTGTTCTTCCGCTCAGCAACCCCATTCTTCTGTGGGTTATGAGGTGCTATGAGCTTTCTTCGAATTCCTTCTGCGCTGCAAAATTCCTTGAATTCGCCAGAGATGAATTCACCACCATTTTCGCTCCTTAGAGCCTTCACCTGCTTCCCCGATTTTTTCTCAACCAGTGCCTTGAACTCACAGAACTTTGAGTATGTCTCGCTATTCTTCTGCATGAAGAAGATCCAACACTTACGAGAAAAATCATCAAAAAATATCACATAATACCTGTGCTTTGATGTCGAAGCTGCTGAGAAAGGTCCACACACGTATGTGTGAATTCTAACAAGGATCGTCGTGGCGTGACTATCCTTCTCGTGAAAGGTGGCTTTGAAAAATTTTCCCAAGGTACATCCCTTGCACTGATCTGACTGCGCAAGAGTACCCTTAGGAAGCCCAGTAGAAATTTGTTGCAGTATCTTCAAAGCTCCATGGTGAAGGTGGCCCAATCTCCGGTGCCACAACTCGCCATCATCCCGGCTCACCACTCCTTCTACCTTGCCTGCCATTGCTACGCAACCATCTACTTTCAATTGATAAAGGTTCTTAACTTGAACCCCTATCCTCCGGGTCTCACCAGTTTCCTTACTGCGCAGGAAAGCCTTTCCCTCGCTAAAGACAACATCATATCCCTTGTCTTATAACATCACCACAGAGATAATATTCTTCTTCAATCTTTGAACATGCATCACTTCCTTCAATACAAAGGGTTTACCAGACTCCCTCTCAAAGGAAATGGTACCGATACCGGTCGCACTGTATCTACCATCATTTCCCATCTCGATGTGCACTCCAAGATCTTTCTCATCCAGATCAGTAAACAAATCTCGATCTCCTGTCATGTGAATTGACGCACCACTGTCAAGAAACCACACTGATCCCGTCATAGTTGAGACCAAGCATGCGATCAACGAAAAATCCATCTCAAATTGCGAGGCTAAGGCCTCTCCAGCTGCAGTCCCAACAGAATGCTTATTTTTCTTCTTCTGTGGACAATTAGTGGCGTAATGTTCGTGTTGGTGACAGTGAAAGCACTTCACCTTGGACATGTCCTGCTTCTTGCCTTTCGCACCGGATTGAGAAGCTTTCTTGCTCTTCCCCTTCTTTTCTTTGGCAGCCAAAGCACAATTCTCTTCATCAAATTTCTTTGATGAAGATCTGTCCCTGGTACTCCACCTTATCTCCTCTTGCACAAGATCCGACCAAAGTCGCTCCCATCCTGGCAATTTCTCCCGACCATTGACAAAGTCCTGATAGGAATGCCAACTCTTCAGAAGCCCAAGGAGAGCCAAGCTCACCAAGTCCTCATCATCAATAGTCACCCCCACACTTCCCAGCTCATCCTTGCATTGGATGAACTTCGTGAGGTACTTGGGCATACTGTCGCCTTTCTCCATTTTTATGTTTATGAGTTTATCCTTGAGTGCCAACTTCCTCTGATCGCTCTTGCTTTGGAATAAATTTGTCAAAGCTTTCCACATCAAGAATGGAGAAGATTTACCATGAAGGTTGGACACTGTGTGATCCTTCACACCTTCCAATAGAATCCTTTGACACTTTGATGTCTTCTTTTGCCATGCGTCAAGTATGGCAGCATCACTAGAAGTAGGTTTTGGAATTTCTGCATCTATGAACTCCTTCAACCCATTGTCATCCAGCACCGCCTCCATCCTGTCCTTCCATGCAATATAATTAGACTTGCCCTCAAGGGCATACTCCAATCGCAATCCATTGAAAGACATCTCAACTTCGACACCAAGAAAACACTGCTGCAAATTCGAATTCCACCAGCACAAAACTCAACCGCTTCAATGTTTTGCAATTGCTCCAATGATCAATATCCCTCTGATACCATGTAGAAATTTGAATAACTAATATATTATTCACCGAGATTCTCCTGATCACACACTATTTTAGCTTCATGCATAATACAGAATCTCTTCTACCATTGATCATTACTTGCGGAAATAAAATCAATTGCATGCATACATTAAAACCACAAACAATCACACATATAAACACAGTATTTAATGGGAAAGCTTAAAGCTGAAAACCCCAACTATCTGTATATTATATGTCATGGAGATCATGTAACAATCATAGTAAAAAAGCTCCTCACAAGCTCTCATGCACACCCTCAATTGCTACACACTATCAAGCTAGATCTAGCAAAACACATGCTCCAATCTTTTGCCACTTGATAGCCAGCCTCTATTGTGTTTTAAATGCTATGGGATGGCTCATTAAATAACATAAACCTCCTGGCTTGTACTGCGCAATCCTCATGGGCTTCTCCACCTATCTGTGTGTTGCAAATAGCAACTGTATAGTCACAACTGATAGTTAACCAACTCTTTCACCTATTTCTGCACTGGTCTCCATTGAAACTGTCCATGCACTAAAGTTAACTGATGAATTCTTTAGTTGATTAATGAGTTTATAATTAGTGAATTAATTAATAATTAATTCACACCACTCTCACTAATTGTATCAATTAGTTAAACTAGATACAAATAGCTCAATTATGTTTAGATTAGTTAAATTGAATACAACTCCACTAACTTCCTCAATCAACTCCACCAAACTCTGTCACATGAGTTCTAACTGAAGTCTTCATGCAATAGCTCCACATAACCCTTAGGAATAGCGTAATTCCTTCTGTCATCTCTTGTGCCACATCTGTGCACTTAACTGAAGTGCTCTAAGAGAATAAGATAATGTTTAGAGTCCAAATATTATTAAGAGCTAATAATATTCGACATATATATTTTAGACTGGCAATCTAAAAATAGATTCCGCCCAATATGTCTAAAAATAGAAGTCCATCTATTTTTTTCTGACTTGACCAACCATCCACACATAACATCATGCAACTTATCGAACATGATCCATATGTCTAAAAATAGACATAGTCTAAAAATAGGCTTTGCGCTAAAAATAGCTTGCGGGCCCACTTAGTGAAGGCGACTTCTTCCCACTAAGCTCATCATCTTGTTGCAATCTCAACATCAAGGCAACAAAAGGAAGAACCAATAAGAGGGTTAATAATTCAGGACTTTATCTTTTTGAAAAGGGGCATGCTAGGCACACTAATAATAGTTCTCAATACATGCCAACTGGCATTGTGTGCCAAGTGCTAATGTATGTCAATGCATTCGACCAAGGTGTTCCAGGGCATGCTAAGTATTATATGCAACATGATAATAGATACTAGGAGAGCTCCATGTTGTGCTAGCGCATGCCACCATGTGCTTGGGTGTCAATGTCATCACAAGATGTTCTAGGTACAAAGATGTTCCAAGACATGTGTGGTGCTAAGAAATGTTAGTGTGTGCCAAAGCATTAATTTAAGGTATACCTAGATTATTGAGGATTGTTAGGTATTTCTCATTAATAGATTTTTTAGAGCTTGGTTAGGTATTAAATAATATATTTCCTAAACACAATAGTGGAACTTTATCTAATGGGAATTTGCTAGATAATAAAATTAATAGATATGAAGCATGTGTTGACTCATAGGAAATCTCTATTCGAATAGTCATTACTTGAGGGAAATGATACACACTAATTACTTCTTAAAAAATTGACTGAACCTAACCACTATGGCCTTGGACATATTATAAAAAATACTCCAAAATAATGGTATTAAATTGTTACTTTTTGAAAAAAACTATATTAACAGACACATAGCGTTATCAAAAACTCATTGGAATGATCAATGATGATGAATATTTTTTGACCGTCACCAAAAGTAACAAAAAGAGTATTGGTGAGGGTCATCAAAATTTCGTCACTAGAAGTGTCACCAAAGAGAGAATTAGTGATGGACCTTTAACGACCCTCACCAAAAGTGTCATTGAAAATGTCTTTGGTGACGGACCATAAAGGAACATCACTATATACACTTACAGTGACGGTTTTTTAATGATCAATGATGACAAACATTTTTTGACCGTCACTAAAAGTAACAAAAAGAGCATTGGTGAGGGTCATTAAAATTTTGTCACTAGAAGTGTCACCAAAGAGAGAATTAGTGATGGGCCTTTAACGACCCTCACCAAAAGTGTCATTGAAAATGTCTTTGGTGACAGACCATAAAGGACCATCACTATATACACTTACAGTGACGGTTTTTTAAGGACCATCACCATATGTGACATTGGTGACGGACCTTAAAGGTCCGTCACAAGCATGACCCTCACCAATGTGCTTTTTTCTTGTAGTGCGTGTACTGCACTAGTATATGCTCTAATCAATTATGAAAATTCTGAGTGTAGGGTAATGGGTGAATTATTGAAGTAATGAGTAAATACCTAACTCACCAGAATATAATGAACGTATTGTGAGGTAAAAGTTATAGCTACCACTATCATAATATAACTAATATATTATTCAAAGGAAAGTAAAAGAATTGACTTATACAAATAAAAGATGATATTTGATAAAAATCCAAGATATTTACTAATGATGATATTTAATAATAAATCCAAGATATTTTAGGAATCCAAAATATTTAGTGAATAATAATATTTTAACATAAATCTAAGATATTTGTTTAAAGGAGGATATTTTAATAAATATATTGAAAGGGGATTTGATTAAGATATTTATCAAAAAAGGATATTTTAATCAATATCTTGAAAGAGGATTTTTGTATAAGAGGAGAAGGGGGGAAACTTGATGGGCATGGATGAGTGAGGTAGGAAAATTGACCCGGATGTTGTCAGAGGATTTCTAACTATGGAAGATAAAATCAGTGAGTTCTAATAGAGTCATAGAGTGATCTGGATTTTTATTGGAGTTTTGGGCATGAGGGCCAGAAGACTTGTCTTCTAGATCTGGGGACCAAAGAGGTTGACCACAGATAGGCTCAGAGGAAAATGGCGGTTTGGTAACAGGAGCGGGAGCCAAGTGGGTAAGGAACATCTTCAAACACAGTTCCAGGTAAGTATTCAATAAGGGTCTTACACAGGTGGCTCCAACCTCTAGGCCAATCATTGTTGAATTCAAATGTACACGTGGTTCCATTGCTTTTAATTTGGCTAATATCCAACAAATGACTGTGTATATCCAAGTGATCAATGTGCCTACATGATTATTTCAAATTCCATGCCAGTATCTGATTAATTACAAGGGAAATTGTGTAATAGCCCTGGGATAAAATTTCATGTAATAAAAGTTAAGATAAGACCATCATTAAGGGTCACTTATTCCAAGATGAATGTTGGAAAAAATATCCTAGTGGGAATCACTTGTTGTGTTTTATGGCTAAGGGGAAATTGACAAATGAAATAGCTAAGGATTTGGAAAGGAAAAATAGTATATTTGAATTTATTTATGAAAATAAAGGAAATTAGGAGAAAAGGAAGGTGAAAGGTAACATGTTGCATGTTGAGGAAAATGAAGGAAAATAACAGAAAATCAAAGAAATTAGAGGCCTCATTAATAAAAAGACCATAAAGCATCAGATAATATTTTTTTTTAGTTCATTTTTGGAATTAGTATTAGAGAGGAGAAGAGCACAAAGAGGAGAAATGAATCGAGAAAGCAAAGGAAGGAAAGGTAAAAGGAAAGGAAAACAAAGGAAAGAAAATAAAAGAAAAGGAAAGAAAGGATCAAGCAAGGAAAATTTGGATCAAGAAGCTTCGACGAGAATAATTGCAGGCAACAAGTTGCATGTATAATTTCCTAGTTGGTTTTGACATGCGTGGTATGTGCATGTTGGTATTTGGTTCATTTGTTGTCATTGGCATGGGTTTTTCCAGGTTTGACAGTGGATTATAGCATTTCCTTGCCATTTCCAAATAGCCACAGTGGGATAGGAATTTTCTCGGTTTGAGCTTTGGATTGTTGGAAAATTTTGGATCTGGGTGACGTGATCTCAGGAAAATTCCCAAAGACCTAGGAATCCCTTGACCGGTAATGGTGGGATACATGGTAAATCTTGAGGGTGGAGATGGGAAAATTCCTTAAAGTATTGGATAAGAAATTCTGAGGCATCCAAGCTCAGTTTGGTTTTGTGACCTTGGCACCGGTTTATGTGAGATCACGATATGGTGAGGGTGGAAGTGTTTTAACCTATAGATTCCCTTGGTTGTGTTTGAATTGGTTTATCCCATTAGATATATCTAGGTGGATATTGGTGGCCACCCGCCTATTCCACCTAAACCTCCATTTGGTTTCATCAGTTTCCTTGTTTTCATCAGTTTTGACCCCCTAAACGACATTTTTTTGATGTCCACATCAAGGTTGTTGCCGTAGACAAGAGCATGTGGCAAATCCTATAGTGCTCATACATAAATTTCTGATGATATATAGTATGCAGCAAACGGAGACAATATGACCAAGTTATGACCATGGGAAGTTGGTTGCCCAACTAACCCCAATGAGGCCTAGAAACTCTTGGTGTTCCATCTCCTAGGGTTAGGGTTTTGGTTATTTAGGATTTTCCTGTGTTGTTAAATAATAAAAATGCCCTTAAGCCTCATTGTAACACATTTCAGATGCATGTGTCCGTCACATCTCTTCTCAAAGATAAGCTACCATCACCCGAGCTATTTATTTCCATTATATCTGTAATCTTAGTTCATTTATTTTATATTAATGAAATGAAGTACATTTTATGCTACATCTTGACATTTATGTTTATTTATGTATTTTATTGTGTTCCTACATAAATCTCGATTAGTGGTATCAGAGTGGTCTGCTCTTTCTCGATCTTTCTTTGCATGTCCCCAAAGAGATCAAGGTATAAGGATTTTGGGCTCGATCTGGTTGAACCTTTGCAAGATCTACCTTGCAAACCTCGACGACCTCCCATGTCGGAGGAAAATAAATAAGAGGGAGCAGGAGATCCTATCAAAATATTACTCAAGGAGGCCCTTAAGAAACATAGGAACATGATGAGGGATAACTTTTCCTTGATCCTTTGACGGCTACCCACCAGTGACGCATCTTCATCCGGCAACCACTCTGGAGGCGCCACTCCTTTTAAGGTACAAGTTAACTTTGAAATTATGATATTTTAGGGCTAATCAGATGTAGACACTGTAGATAGATGTATTTATCTAATAGAAGGATATTTTTCAATTCATGATTTTTCCAATCGGGAAATGATTACTTTTTCCATCCTCAAAGTCACCCCCAATGTCAAGGACTAGCGGGAAACCTACAGTGAGAAAAAGGATGAGGGTGAATCCTCCCTCTTCTCAACTACACCCACTTGGAATTATTTATGATATGTCATCAAGGAAAAATACTACCCCTTGGGGAGCTATGAGCACAAGTACATACACTAGACTATGTTGCGGCAACAAAGGGATCAATATGGTCACGAGCTGACGAATCTGTTCCATACCCTACACACAAATTTGGGTATCAAATATTCAGAGAAACATTTGGTGATTAAGTATCGTTCTTGTCTGCACATATACGTCCAGGAGGAAATGGAGTTCCTCGATATCTCCTCACTCGGTGTAGCATACCGATATGCTGCCAAGATTAAGCATAAATTCAAACAGAAGAAGCGACACTTTGGATCTGCAAATCTGAAGCAAGGGAAAGGCACCCCCAAATTGCAAAACAAAGGAAAAGTTCAAGGCGGGGTGGCCAAGGACAACCCATAAAATCCTACACTGAAGAAAAACACCACGAAGACAAAGAATGAAACGGGAAAGTTATGTCCATAAGAGTTCCACCCACAAAAAAAGTGAGTGTCATACCAAGCACTCATTGGTGGCTAAGATGAAGGATTCTAAACCAGATGCATGTTCTGACTCTGAGTCAGAACCCGACAAGGGGAATGTAAAAGGGAAGAAGATTATCAATGTGGTTCCCAATGCCATCGTTTCCACCACCAAGATCCATAAGGAAGAACCTGAATATCCAAAGAAAGGGAAGTGGCTCTTCCATTCCCATATGTGGGTGAAGGGTTCCCCAATGTAGTTCATTGTCAACAGTGGGAGCCAAAAGAACCTCATTTTAGGAGAGTTCATGAAGCACCTAGGCCTTCTGATCATAGCACACCCACAACCATACACGAGTGGGTGGCTTCACCAAGGATGGGATCTCCACATCATCCAGGAGTGCCACCGTCCCTACAACATCAATCCCTTCACATATGAGGTATTATGTGATGTATCTCCTCTTGAATTTTGTGATGTATTATTAGGCTAACCATACTTTTGGAAGAAACATGTTGTTTATTAGTCTCGACCTCAAGTTGTTATTTTTACTTTGGGTAATAAGTTGTGCAGGATATCGGAGGTAGCACCACCTACTGCCACCTCTTTGATCACTGTGAAGCAACGTAGTAAGCTCATTTCACAAACCGGAATTTTTTTATTTCCTTATGATCTTCCCTCAGGGCAAGAATAATATTGTGGCCACCACCTCCAGATAGGGCTACTCCACATGACAAAAATAGATGGAAAAGGTCATGAAGTATAGAGACATCTTCATCTCACTTGTAGGAGTTCCTCTGCACCAGGTAAAGCACTCCATCGATCTAACCCCTGGCATGCCACTATGCAATGGACCAATTTATCGGTTCTTTGTTATGGAGAATGACAAAATCAAGAGGTAGATTCAGGAGTTGCTGCATAAATGTCATATCCTGTTGGGTTTAGCACCCCGTGGGAGCCTGATCGTGTTGTTGCAGAAGAAATATGGGACTTGGAGACTCTATATTGACTATCAGGTGCTTAACAAGATCATTTTCTATAATAGGTATCTAATCTGACATATTGATGACCATATGGACCAAATCAAGGGGGAAAATATTTCAAGAATATTGACTTGAAGTCCGAGTATCACCATGTACCAATCGAACCCTTCGATATGTGGAAGACTACCTTAAAATCCAAGGAGGGCCTTTTTGAATGGTTTGTCATGCCTTTCAAGTTGACAAATTCTCCCGCAACCTTCATGAGGTTGATGGATGATATATTTTGGCTTTTCAATAACTCATTCATGGTGGTGTATTTGGATGAGATCATGATCTTTAGCTAGATTTGGTAAGAGCACCTCCACCACTTTCAAAAATTCCTACAAACACTGTGGCAACACAATTTGTGTGCCAATTTGGAGAAATACTCTTTTGGAATTACCCAGGTTTACTATCTGGGATACAATTTTGATGAGCGAGGGGTGCATGTGGACCCAACCAAGATCTAGGTCATTCAGGATTTCCCAGCCCCAACCACTCTAACAGAGCCCCGCAACTTTCTGGGTCTTTCCAATTTCAACCACAGGTTTGTGTTGGGGTTTTCCTGATATCACTTGGCCTTTGAGTCAATTCACTAAGGGAGATATGAAACAAAAATTATTTTTGATATGAATCTTAACAGAAGGCGTTCAAAGAGTTGAAGCATTTCCTCTGATCCCCACTAATTCTCACATTACCATACTTGCAACAACCATTTTAGATTGAGACATATGCCTCTAACTATGCTATTGGGGCATAAATTAATCAACAGGGGCATCCAGTGGCATATCACAGTGAGACACTTTCAGATATAGTTTGAAAGTATCCCACGTATGAAAAAGAGATGTATTCTATTGTGCAAGCCTGCCCACAATGTAATAATTAAATTTTTGGGAAGGAAATGGTCATCCACATAGATCACTGACCCATGCAGTTCATACAGACAAAATGGAACTTGCAGAATGATCTCCATGAGAAATGGTCCACATACCTACAACAGTTCCATTTGAACATCAATTGCAAAAAGGGAAGCACCAATAATGTTGCAGACTACCTCAGCTGATCTCTGATCATGGAGCTAACCACTGTGCTCGACTCTTGTGGTCGTGATACTTCAGGTTAGCCACATCTCTACAGAAATGATCCAGAATTCAAGAACACATACTAGACACTCCTAGAGGGTAAGAAAGTTACAAATTTTCACCTCCAGGATGCACTATTATGCTGCCTGGGACAACTCTGTGTTCCTTCAAGTGAACGTGCCATGATGACTTTGGAAGTGTAATACAGTCAGGTTGCTACACATTTTGGGGTCGAGAAAATAGTGGCAATACTGTAGAAGCATTTCTATTAGCTGAACCTTTGACATGATGCTGGGAAGTACATCATATCCTGCACTGCCTGTGCCATTTCCAAACTGACCATTAAGAAGCAAGGCCTATATACTCGGATGCCTACCACTAGTCGACCGTGGGAATCCATCTCCATGAATTACATGTCAGGCCTTCCTTTTACCAAGCATGGAAACAACTACGTTTTTGTGGTCATCAACAGATTCTATAAGATGGTCATTATGGCAGCCTACAAGAAGAGTATCACAATAGAACCTACTGCTAAACTCTTCTTTGACCGAGTTTCAGTAAACTTTGGGATCCCACAGTCTATTATATTATATCAGGAAAAAAATTTCCTCGGTACATTTTGGTCAAGTCTTTGGTCAATTCTGGACACCAAGCTCACTAAGCCCACAACTTTTCACCTCCAAACTAATGGCCAAATAGAGGTTGTCAACAAGATGATCATACACATTCTACTCATGTACAACTCGAAGCATCCACACACATCGGATGAAAGCCTTCCCTATGTCTAGCATAGTTATAACTAGGATCTCCACAGCTCAACTGGAAACAACCCCTTTCAGGTGTGCTTTGGGTTCTAGCCATAATGTATCATTGAGGTGTCCATACCATTTGCAGCTACTCAAGAATATTTTGCTCATGTCCAGTTCGAATCCGACAAGGTGAACAACTTCATTGAGTGCAATCAACACATCCACCAATAGGTCCATGACATATTGGAAAGATTCAGTGCTAATTACAAGCAACGACATGATCAGCAGTGGGTGCCACAAAAGTTTCAGGTGGGCGACAAAGTTTGGCTACATTTGCAGAAGGATCGCCTCATTGAGCCCCACCGCAAGCTTCACCCACTCAGATATGGGTCATATGCCATCACCAATTTTGTAGGGGACAATTCATTAGAGCTCATTATTCAACCATTCCTTGGTCTCCACCCAGTGTTCAATTTGGATTGCCTTCGGCCCTAGTTTCCACCATTGTTGGACACATCTAACATTACAGAACAACTCACACCAACAGAGTTAAACTCAGAATACATGGAACAGGACACAACTGATAAGATCATGGACACACAGATCAAGAACACCAACCACATAGAATCTATCTAAATAGAGTTTTCAAAGTAGGTCAACTCCTTCACCAAAGAAAGTGGTTTACTAAGGACCAGATTAAACATAAATTTCTTCACCTCATGGAATCTCTACATGAAGTGGGTACCATTTCTTCCTAACGTGAAGGAATGATCCAAGTGGATATTGGTGGCCACCCACCTATTCCACCTAGAAGTCTAGTCAGTTTCATCACTTTCCTTGTTTATAGCAACATTTACTATTTTTAGCAGTGTTTCGGGTCCTAAACTGCCGGAACAGTTTTGACCCACTAAACGACATTTTTTTGAGGTTTTCATCAGGCTTGTGGCCATGCGCCAGCACATGTGGAAAATAATGTATTAATTGAAGACATATTTCCAATGATATATCATATCTGCCAAATAGAGATAATATGACCAACTTACGAGCCCGAGAAGTTGGTTGCCCAACTATTCCCAATGGGGCCCACAAACTCTTGGCGATCCATCTTCTAGGGTTATGGTTTTGGTTGTTCAGGGTTTTCTCAGGTTTTTCAATAATAAAAGTGACTTTGAGCCTCATTTTAACACATTTCAAAGGCATGTACCTGCCACACCTCTTCTCAGAGGTAAGCTACCATCGCCCGAGCTAGTTTATTTACATTTTGTCTATAAGCTTATTTAAGTTATTTGATATTAATGAAATTAAGTACATTTTATGTTGTGTATCTTCATCTATGTTTATTTCTGTATTTTATTGCGTTCCTGCATAATTCTAGATTAGATATCCCACATTTATGCTTGGAATATGGCAGGGGGGTGATTGGTTGAAAGAAATAATTGTTTCAGCCAATCTATGGTCGGGTGGTACGTGGAAATCTTGAACCTAGTTGGATTTTCCCTATGTCTGATAAGATTTAAGTTTATCTCGATTTTGATAATTAAATTTACTTGTTATTATGTGGCTTTAATGGTTATTCTCTCATTGTTATTTATCTAGTTATAGGTCAGTTATTAGCATGGTTATATGACATATATCATTCATGAATCTATTCTTGTTTTTACTTGTAATTGAATGAATAATGAATGCAAGACCTAATTTATGTTATAAAAACTAATGTGAGAAGGCAGTGACCCTTGTTGTTAAAACTCAAATAACTTTTCAGTCCCTTATGTTCAGAATTGCATTCATGACCTTGAGGTTTCATATGTACCAAGTGTTTGATGGAATGTCAGTCTTGGTTGGAGAAGGTCGGGTCCTAAATTTTGGGTTTTATTTTTTCATTTACAAGCATTGTATTCATCTATGTTATGGGTTTTGTAAGTTTCATAGAGTTCTAGGCATAGGCTCAACCCCAACCCTCGAAAATAGCCTTAAATATTGAATTTTTTGGCATAAAATTGGCATAAAAAGGCTACAGTCACACTCTGGTAGGATTTTGTGAGAAATTGGAGACTCATAGTCACTTGGAGGCCTTGGAAAGTGACAAACTGGGGCTTTAAGTCAGGGAAAAATAAATTTATATCGGGTTTGGACACCTGGAGGAGTTGAGTTGCTCCTAGGGCTCCTGTGGCACCTAAGGGAAGTAATTAATTCTTAGGTTGTCAACTCCATTTCCTTAAGGTCATATAGGAGGTTGAGTCTTATCATAGTGACCCTCAGCCCATGTTTACCTAAGGAAATCTAGTGAAAGTGGGTAAATGTGGGAGGATGCGCATTATAGGGTGGTATTAGAGTCGACTACACTCTCTTTTGGAAATTCTAATGTTTTCAAGGTTATGGTTATCATGCATGGGTTCATGGTATACAGTTGGTATGGTTATGCATCGTTTTTTTATGTTTTTATGTTGATTACATGATATGCTTATGATTATACATGTACATGTTAATTTGGACTTACCTTGCTGATGAGATATGCCTCCCTTGAACATCACTGAGGTATGTATTTGATTTTGGTGTATATTTGGTTTAGATCACATGGTACACTTGTAGGAATAAGAGAATCCAATATGACAAGAAAAATGGTAGACTACAGTTCTCGTGACTCTCCTTATAGATCAGTTGCAAAACAAGGAGAAGATTACTCTCCTGGCATAACAGATACATTAAGGAGCTTGAGGGCAAAGATTACAAGTTGTAAAGTAGAAAATGACAGTTTTGTTGAGGCCCGTGAAAGGCTTTCAATGGCTTAGGAGAAGCAGGTGGAGGATAATGCAATAATTCTTCATAACTTGTTAGAGTTATAGAAACATGGACAGTTGAGGATCAATCAAAAGAAGGAAGAGAAAACTAATGGAGCCTGTGGTATCAGATATAGATCTGGATATAGATGGGATAGAGGGGACATAGTTAGAGGTGGCAAATCACTGGATACACCTAACAAGAGGACTGGTATGTCTAAGCATCATTCTAGTTCCTCATCCAGGAGACATCATCACAGTCATCACCATCATCATCCTTTTCAGAGGAGGGAGAATTTACTTGAGGAGTTAAATAAAGTGAAGCCTCCTATATTTGATGGAGATACAAAGAAGTCAGAGGATACATGGGAATGGTTTCTTAGGATGAAGAAATTCCTCAAATTGCATAACTACTCAAAAAACATCAAAGCCAAGATAGACACCTTCAGTATTAAAGGGAAAGTATATATCTAGTGGAAATATGTGAAGAATGTGAAGGGAATTTAGGAAGAAGACTTGATTTGGGATGATTTTGATAGGAAATTCAAGAAGAAGTACCTATCAAAGAGGCACTATGATGATAGAACTAAGGAGTTTTATGAGCTACAAATGGGTTCTATGATAGATGATGAGTATACTAACAATTTCTTGGAGATTTTAAGATATGTGTCATATCTCAAGGACGGGAAGGCTAAGATTCACAGTTTCATCAGTGGATTTCCAGTCGCATATAGAGATTGAATTGAGTTTGATGAGCCTATATCATTAGAGGAAGCCATTAAGAAGTTGAATAATTTATATGAACAGTGAAAGCGCAAACCTGAGCCTAAACATGACTTCAAGGGAAATTATAAAGTTAAATGGAGGTGGTCACTGAAGCGGGGAAGACCTCAATATGTAGGTGAGAAATAAAATGTGGTTCATTACAAGAATTTCAATATAGTTAAGAAGGGACATGGGTTGTAGCCTAGAGAGAAGCAAAGTAGATGTGATAGTAGAGTACCATTGCAGTGTTGGATATGTGGAAAATAACACTGTAAGAAGGATTTTCCATTGGACCAGGGGGGTAGGCCTAAGATATATTGTGCTCAGGAGATGCAGAAAGTTAGAGATGTTGGTAATAGTATTCCTCAAATTTATGCAGTTGTGGACAACAGGCAGGAGGATCACTAGGCATCTATTACTGATATGGAAGGTGATATTTGTGATCAAAATATTTCTATTTTTATTGATCCTGGATCTAATTATAGTTATTTTAATCATGACCTAGTGGATAAGTGTGGCTTCTAAAAATAAGTGCATGCAGATTCTTGGTTGTTGCAGTTGGATGTAGGTACTAAGAAGAGAGTTCATCGCTGGGTAAGATCTTCTGCATTTTAGTTGAATGGTATGCCTACAACAACACATTTGAATGTAATTCCATTGGGGTCATATAGTATGATTTTGAGTATGGAGTGGTTGTATATTCACAGAACCAAGGTAGATTGCTATGACAAGGCTATTGAGTGCCTAGATGATAATGGTGAAAATAGAATCTTGCATGGAAATAATAAGCCTACATCAGTGAGGATGGTCACAACTATGTTTGCTAAGCACAAGTGTAGGAAGGGGTGTGTGATGTTTACGGTTCATATTTCTAGTAACAAGGGCAAGTATGTTGAGGATGTAGAAATATTCAAGAGGTATATAGTCTTGCAGTAGTTTCAAGATGTGTTTCTAGCAGATATTCAAGAGTTTCCTTATCACAGGGAAGTAGATTTTTCTATTGAGTTGGACTAGGGGGTCACACTAGCATCAAATCCACCTTACAGAATGAGCACACCAGAGTTGGTAGAGTTGAAGTTGTAGCTGAATAAATTCTTGATAAGGGATACATTAGACCAAGTTTATCCCCTTGGGGTGCACCAGTATTGTTTGTGAAGAAGAATGATGGTACTCTTAGGTTGTGCATTGATTAGATGCAGCTGAATTATTTGAATACGGGAAACTAGTTTTGTTGTGCTAACTCCCTCATCAGTTACATAAAAATGTGTTTGGGATCGTCTCAAGTTAACTAATTGTGAAGGGGTTTATGTGTCAATTTCTATGTGTCTTTTGTGAGAAATTTATTAGTTTGATAGCTTCTAAAAATTCATGTACACCAAAAAAAAATGCAGAGAAATAACACACAACAGTCACATTACACAATAGATGATAATGGAGTTCACCCCTCCTAAGATACATCTCCATGGACCTGCTTCAACTAGTTAGGCCCTCTTGGAATTAATGGTCAAATTTATTATTAAATGAACCTACAATGTTCCAATGGCTTTTAAACCTGCTCCATTGGCTTCCAAATGCCCAAAAACCTCAAAAATGACTATTCAATCTCTGAAAATGGTTTCCAGCTAATCTAGGCTTAACCTCCTGTCTTGGCGGCCCTAGGATTATTTAATATTAAAAGTGGAAAAAATTCTTTTAGAAGTGCTCCTATGCTTCTGTAACCTATTCCATTGTGTTCAGAGCATAAAAATCATCCAAGAATGACTCTTCTTGCTCCTAATTTGGTCTTCAGTTGATCTAGGCATGGCCTTCCCTCCTAGTGACCCTCAGCTTCTTATTTATTCAAAGTGACAAAAACACTTTTATAATTTCTCCTCTGCCTCTGCAACCTATACCAATGGATTCATAGCATGAAAATCTACTAGGAATGACTCTTCCTGAGCCAAAAATGGTCGAAAATTTCTCCAGATAGGCCTCATTCAATTTTGCCAAGTAAATTACCCCTAAAACTAGAGAGGACTCCAGATAAGGGTGCCAAAGTTTGAGTCGGCTCCTAATTTAGTGGTTCTACCGAAAAATATGCTAACTTAACTTTGAGTTAATTAAGGGATAAACTATAGTTAAAAGCGGATTAATGCGCTAAGCTCATTTTATAACAAACTGCGCATGAACAGTCTTGTAGAACTAATCATTTGATTAGGGGTAATTAAACCCATGTTTAACACTTCATTCCATGCATTTAATGTTGGATCCGTCATGTTTATGGTGGATGTTCTTATGGAGGGGACTAGTTCCCTCCATTCCCACTGTCGGAGAACCATTTGAATATAAATAGATGTCGGACCTTTATAATGTTAAGTCCAAACCCCGTGGTGTATTGGCATGGGGCACTAGTGGTGTGGGGGAGGTCGTGGGGTCGAGCCTCAACCTCTGCCCAGTCTTGCGTAAACCTTTTTGTGCCATATAAATATGCCCCATAACATAAATAATTCTCCATGTAAAACCTTTAAAATGTATTAAACCTTCGAAATATGGGTTATAATATGCAAACTTTGTAATATGATAAAAATGTGCCACCAATATTTAATTCAACCATAATATGTAATGTGGAACTATAATATAGTTTGACCTAAGTTGTATATGCACCTATCCATAGTTTAAACTTTGGATATAATGAATATTTCGAGCTATATAAACCACCATTCCACCATTGAAATTTGATGCAGACTTTGGAGAGGGTCCACCAGAGGGGGCACGTGGCGGCCCCTGGCTGCACCACATGTCTAGCACTGGTTGGACTATCCCACCATATAAAAAAAAATCATTTCAACCTTAGGAGCCAAATCATTAAAAAAATCACCATCAAACATTGACCAGTGAATCCTACAGCGACACTTGTCACAGTTTCATTAGCTTTGAGGGCCTTTAACCATGGTTGACCTCTATTGAATTTTTTGACCCCTTTTGTTTTAAATTCACCTATTTTGAACGGTGATCAACGGGCTCTAACTTCCTGATATATACTTACTTTTGAGTGAAAGGAATTGCATTGGATTCCTAGCAACAGGCCGAATCCATTCATTCTAGTTTGGTGCTATTCTAAGCACTTTGAATTTTTGGTAATTTTTTGCCCCTAATCCAGATTCTGATCACTCTTTCCCATTGACATGATTTTCAACCCACAAAATCAGGTTATCTCATGATATTTGAATACTCTTATGTTTCCCAAGTTCTATCATCTAGATTATACTTGGAAAAATTGCCATGACAACCACTTGGGTTCACTGACATGCCTTGCCTTGAAAATGGCTTGGCTTTTCAACCAATGTTCTCCTTTTGATTCTTACCCCATCAAACACTTTCTAACTATGTGCTGACTGATAAAATACCTTTTTTTTACCAAATTGATCCCTCGGTGCTTGGAAAACTAACTAATTTCCTTCCCACTGAGAATCATGTTCCTCCTTTGCACAAACATGCATTCGATGCAAGCTTCTCCTTGGAAACCACTTTCTCAATTTAATCCCATCTGAGTGAACTACAACAATGAGTTCCAAAAACAGTAATAATAATAAAATAAATGACCATTATTTTACCTTCACGGTTCCAAATTCCACATCTGGAAGAATCCATGCGCCATCTCCTTCTCTTCTTGGCATCAACACATAAAATGGTATAGAATGGCTGCAAAATTTTTTGCTGCAAATTATTTGACATCTTGCCCCTCTTTCCATCATCCTCGAGATTGACATGTTGCTCATTCCATGGATTTGAGAATGACGGCTAAACATGAGCCTCTTGCTCAAGAGTGGATCTTCCCAAATTCCTGCGACATCTTGTTGCAAACACAACCATCAATCTGAAAAACACATCATGCAAGAAACATAACTTGACGACATATCCTTTTTCTCGTTCAAAGAAAAAAATTTCACATAATGTGAACATCGCCATGTACTCTTACATCTTGGTGTCAAAACTCATCGACGAAACACAAGTCGACAAAACATGCCTCTTCAAACAACTGACTCTCAAGTAAAACAAAAGCATGTGTAACAACTTGATGATTCTTTTCCCAAAACAAAAATAATTTCATATCATGTGAAACACTTCATCAACATCTCCCCTTCATCTTTGGAGACAAAGTCAAATCTTCCAAGTCGATATGACATGCATGTAACATTCAGTTGACCAACACAAGTCGACATTCATGCATGTGAAAATGATCAACACTCTCAAGTTGAAAACATACATGTTAGACAAAAAAATCAATCCCACACAAGGCGATCACTCATGAATTTTCATACACACAAACTATCATGCATGTATAAATTATTCAACTCTCTTACAAGTACATTCATAAGTGCAAGAACCCCATTCATATGTACATGTACTTAAAGAGTTGAAATGAACATATTTTACTACAATAATAGCAAGTCAACATAATCCACATTCAAACACCTTCCTAGCGTAAAGATGCAACATGCATTCAATTGGTAAAGAAATGCATCCACATCAAAATACATGAAAGGCCTTAATTGGATAAGAAATCTAACCATCTCTTACCAAACCATTTCAATGGCGCTTCTTTTAGTTGCACATCATCATTCGAATCATGTTGACCCACATCAATTATGGACTCCTCTTTTCTATTCTTGTCAATATCTCTTTCCACCTTCTTCAAATGTCATGGATTACTTGTTGGATACAAAGTCCAACACTTGTCTACAAGACGACCTTGCTTATGGAAATGAGTGCAAAAAAATTGCATCCTTTTTTCAACATGTTTTTCATTGTCCAATGGACCTTTGGCTTGAATCTACGTCCTTTGTCTTAAAATTTTTATTGTGCATGCCTATATTCTTCCAATATCTTGAAACATTATAGTTATTCAAACCACAAAAGGAACATGCAAACTTTCTTCAAATCTTATGTTAGATTTTTCCATGTTTATCATAATCAAAATAAACTTGATTAAAAGCAGATTTATACCTCGAACATTCACATTTGCTGCCTTCTTGAGGAGGTTAATTTGATGAGGTAGTGGTTCTCTTCGGAATACCAATAATCCATTCAATGACTTTAGATATTTCAACATCCTCTTGTTCGCCAGTCTCATTAGCTACATGCTTATGGGCATATTCTTGCAAAGTTGGTGCAAAACATTTGCATTCCTCATGAACACAATCTTCACAAGCTTGAGGTAATGAACATGAAATGAAAGTACTTCTTGGAACACATTCATTTGCCTTCATGGCCTTGGAGCATTCTCCATCATGTTTTTCATAACCAAGACCCAAATACTTAGGCCTTTCCTCTACAACAGTTGGCTCAAATATTTCTTGTACATGTTTTCCTAATTCCTTACCTTCATAACCCATTTTCATCAATAAAATGTACCCTATTCCTCTAGTGTGTATTTCAAAAGAACCTACATTCATCTTGAGAGGAAATTGAAGATAAACTTGAATTGCTTACCTCTTTTTTAAGCACGTACTTGGCTAAGGTTTCCTTGGCATCATGGAGTTGAGTCTCCATCTCATGCATATTTTCAAGGGTTTCATTTGCAATATGGAGTTGAGTCTCCATCTCATGCATATTTTTAGGAAGCTCTTGCTTCTCCTCCTTCATGGCAATTAACTTCTCTTGAAGTATAATTCTCTCCCTCTTATCTTCATACATCCCTTGAACCATATCATTCATGATGTAGAGCTTCTGCAAAATCTATTTATCAAAGAGTTAATGAAGCTTCCATCACACTTGCAATGCATACAAATCTTCTTTTTTGTGATTTGAGAACTGAGCTCTCAATATTGACCTTCTCCTTCACACATAAACTTGCACACAGTTAAATTATCCTTGTACAAATTCAAAAACCAATAGCTAATTCTTCTAGACAAAATTAGCTAAAAATTACCTTAACTATGCTCTGATACCAACTTGATCTGAATAAGGGAAAACTAGTTTTGATGTGCTAGCTCCCTCATAAGTTAAATAAAAATGTGTTTAGGATTGTCTCAAGTTAACCAATTGTGAAGGGGTTTATGTGTCAAATTTTATGTGTATTTTGTGATAAATTTATGAGTTAATTAGCTTTTAAAAACTCATGTACAAAAAATAAAATGTAGAGAAATAACACACAACAATCACATTACACAATAGTTGATAACAGAGTTCACCCCTCCTGGACTACATCTCCGTGGACCTGCTTCAACTAGCTAGGCTGTCTTGGGATTAATGGTCAAATTTTTTACTACATGCACCTAAAGTGCTCCAATGGCTTTGAAACATGCTCCATTGGCTTCAAAAGACCCAAAAACCTCAAAAATTACTATTCAATCTCTGAAAATGGTTTCCAGCCAATCTAGGCTTGACCTCCTCTCCTGGTGGCCCTAGGCTTCTTTAATCTTCAAAGTGGAAAAAACACCTTCATAAGTGCTCCAATGCCTCTGAAACCTATTATATTCTATTCATAGCATCAAAATCATCTAAGAATGACTCTTCTTTCTCTTAATTTGGTCTTTAGTTGATCTAGGCATGTCCTTTCCTCTTGGTAGCCATGGGCTTCTTCTTTATTCAAAGTGACAAAAATGAATTTAGAATTCATCCTCTACCTCTACAAGCTATACCAATGGATTCATAGCATACCAATCTACTAGCATTGATTCTTCCTGAGCCAAAATTGGTTGAACATTGCTCCAGATAGGCCTCATTCAATTTTTCCTAGAAAAATTCCCCTAAAACTAGATAAGACTCCAGTTAAGGGTGCCAAAGTTGGAGGCAAATCCTAATTGACCCCCTTTTTTTCAAAATTTTCCTGTTCTGAATGGAGGTCAATGGGATCTAGCTTCCTCATATGGAATCCATTTTGAGTGAAACAAATTGCATCAGATTCCTGGTGACGGGTCGGATCCGGTCGTTCTAGTTTGGTGCGATTATGAGAACTTTGAATTTTTGGCAAATTGTTTCCCTTAATCCAGATTTTGATTACTAAACAGGGTGAGAATCAAGAACAAGTACCCATTTTTGAGGATTGATAGATTGTTTGATCAGTTGAAGGGAGAAATTTTGTTCCCAAATATTGCTTTGAGATCATGATATAATTAGGTATGCATCAAAGAAGAGGACATCTACAAGACTACTTTGAGGACTAGGTATGGGCATTACGAGCCTTTTGTAGTTCCATTCGGTTTGAATAATTCTCTAACAAATCTTATGTGCTTGATGAATAATGTGTGGTTTCCTTATCTGGACAAGTTTTTTATTGTACTCATTGATGAAATATTGGTATATTATAAGAAGAAGGAAGAGAATGTTGAACATTTATCAACAACGTTTATATTACTAAGACAACATCAGTTTTATGCCAAGCTTATCAAGTGTAGTTAATTTCAGACATAGGTACATTACTTGGGACATGTTGTTTCCAACGAGGCGTAACATTAGATCTAGAAAATATAAAAGATATCATGGAATGGGTAGCTCCTATAAATGTGGATGAAGTAAGATCATTCATGTGACTAGCAGGTTACTACAGGAAGTTCATCAAGAACTTCTCGCACATTTCCTATCCTATTACATCATTCCAAAGGAAAGGAAATAAGTTTTAATGGACATAGGGGTGTGCAACCATTTTTTAGCAATTGAAGCAGTTGTTAACAAATGCTCCAATGTTAAATATTGTGGATCCAGATAAAGAGTTAGTAGTGTGTACATATGCTTGCAAGAAAGGGCTTGCTGGAGTCCTTATGCATGAAGGATAGGTGATATGCTATGAGTCTAGGAAAATGAATGAGCATGAAAAAAATTATATGACACATGATATTAAGTTGTTAGAGATCATACATGTATTGAAGATGTGGAGAAATTATCTTCTTGGCGGGATGTTTGTGTTGATGAGTGATCACAGTGGGTTGAGATATTTTTTTGACTAACCAAATTTGAATTCCAGGAAATCTATATGGTTCACTGCCCTTAATGAGTTTCACTTTGAGATCAGATACATCAAGGGAAAGGAAAACAAGGTTGCAAATTCTCTCAACAAGAAATTGAAGTTGAAACATGTTGCATCAATGAGTTCATATGGGAAATATTTATAGGATAATATCTTACAGGAAGGACAGTAGGATGACAGGTACATGGAGCTTATGCTCAGGGTACAACAGGGTAAAGGTGATCAAGCTCTCTATGGCAGGTGATAGTGAAATCAAGAAGCTTATATTGAGGGAGTTTCATGCCAAACCATATTCAACTCACCCAACATATCAGAAGACATTGACAAGAGTGAAGAGGTTATACTATTGGTTGAATCTAAAGAAGGACGTGTAAGATTTTCTGGCTAGATGTTTAGAGTGTCAGCAGGCCAAAGCAGAGTGTAAGCATCCTGGAGGGTTGTGTCGGACTTTTCCGATTCTAGAGTGGAAGTGGGAGGTCATTTCTATGGACTTCATTATAGGTCTTCTGAGGACATCGAGGTAACATGATTTTATCATGGTTGTGGTCAAAATGTTGAGTGAGGTAGCTCACTTCATTCTAGTGAAGACTACTTATTCAACTAGTGAGGTGGCACATGTATTCATCAGGGATATCATGAGATTGCATGGTGTTCTGAAGAAGATTATGTTGGACAAGGATACCAAGTTCACTTCCAAGTTTTGGAAGGTGATGTTTGTAGGATTGGGGACATAGTTGGCCTTTAGCATAACTTATCATCCATAGATAGATGGAAAAATAGAGAGGGTCAACAGAATAATGGAGGATATGATGAGGATGTATGTCACGTATTAGCAAAGGAGTTGGCAGGAGTACCTTCCATTGGTCAAGTTCAACTAAAATAATGGTTATCAAGAGGCGTTAAGGAGAGTTTGTTTCAGGAACACTATGGGTGGAGTTGTAACACTCCCATTAGCTGAAGTGATCCAGTGAATAGGGTACTTATTGGATCAACCATGTTGGTAGACATGGGACAATAAATGCACATTATAAAGAAGAATCTAAAGGAAGCATAGGACAATAAGAAAATTTATACATACCAAATAGTTAGGTGCTCAAAATTATGCTAAAAAATGAAATTTGTCGGAATGGTGTGGAACTTGAACGATCGCATAGATCTCATCGTACTGAATCTGACGCAACTCGTTTCATGGAAAAAAGACACAATATTATCCCAGAAACACATTCTATCCACTTTGTCAAATATCCAAATTTAAAAACACAAAAAATGCAGGAGAGCCCAGTCAACAGTCCATACAACTAACTGGGCATGTCTATGTGGCAAGGTGAATTTGCAGGTTGACTCGGTCAATGATTTTTCTCATCAAATCATGTGGATCCAAGTGGCATGATTTCATTGGTTTTATTTGGCACGTTGTGATTTGTTAGGCATGTGGCCAACTGCTGCCATGTTTTCCAATTGGAGGCTGCCACATGGCAGCATGAGAGGCCACAAAATTTTGGGTCAAGTCTGAGCAGCAGTGGGGGTCGAAACCGTGACCTCCAAGTAAGGAGGACAAAGCTCGACTGCCACACCATCACCATGGTTCTTAACATATAATGGTTTTCATATGGTTTTGTGTTAATATTTTTTACGTGGTGGGGGAGGGGGTCGGGGTCTAGCCCTAGCCCTGCTCACCACTAGGGGCGAGACCATGGATAGGAAGCTAGCCCCGCGCCTCGTCCCCTAATTATGATAAACCATAATCATGATTAAATACTAATAGATATATATGGGCAGACCCTAGCCTCCACGGAAGACCACTCGGACCGCCAGTTGGCTAACCACCAAGTGTAACCACCACCATTGTTGCTCCATGTGAAATGGTGTTAGACCCCTGACCTGCTAGCCAACCATCTCACCATGACATCAATTGCACGGAAAGAGTGGCATGTGTCCACCTTTCCATTAACGCTGACAATTTAGCAAACCGTGTGGAATTTTTATTATAAAAAAATTATTAACCATATAACAATATTGTTTGAAATCTGGTCTTTAAGTGTTATTGGGAAAATTAATGCCCCAACAATTTTTTGGAATTGGCGCTCTTTTAGTGCTTTTGGGGATGAAATTGTGGGTTTGGTTTTATATTTTGAGGGTTTTATAGAACGAATAGTGGAGGAACTAGGGGAGATGATAACTAGATTATTTTTTGACCAAATTTGAGGTAGAAAGAGGATACACACGAATTTTTGGGAATTTTGGAGCTGATGGAACAAGTTTCAAATCTTTCTGAGCATTGTAAACATATGTAATCACACTTTTGAGCATAATAGAAGAGGGCCAAGCCATTGGAAGCTGGAGCAAGGAGACTTAGTCCAGTTGGGGTGAACTCTTTCATTAGGTGTTTTTGTGTTATTCTTTATGGTGATGTTTATGTCTGTTAGATATTATTGTAAAATTTTTTGTTTATGTTAATTTTCTCATGAAATTCACATAAAAACACATAAAAAATCACGTTAAACTTGCAGTTAATGTCATAACCCTCAAGAAATTTGTTTATATTCTGAATTGGATCTTAGCACAACAAACATTAATATTCCCATTCATATCAAATTGGTATCAAAGAACTAGGTTTTCATGTGCAAGGAAGATTTGATTGTTTTTCAAGTGTTTAACTGCTTACAAGGTTAAAGCTCAAGAGAGGAGAAGGCAAGATTGTGGGTGTAGGTTCTCTAGTTGGAGTAAGGAGGGGGGGGGAATAGTTGCTACAATCTCCACCATAAGAATCACCTCCAATTGTAGTATAAGCTTCAATAAGCATGTCTCATGATGGAGGAAATGATAACATGTCAAAGGATGATAAGGATTTGAGAAATTATTTCTTTGACATGACTGAGATGTTGAAGTTCCTCTATGAAGAGAGGAACACAAGGTTTCAAGGTGAAATCTCTAGGCCTCCAAGAGTATGAGGTAATGTAAATGGTGATAAGCCACCATCTACTCCACCATCATCCTCACCACCATCTTCACCTTCATCTTCATCCTCTTCCACTACTACAAGCCTTACTCATACTCATCAACATACCTCAAAAGGAATTGGTAAAAAACCCTTGTTAAAACCTGATATTGAATTTGAGCTTCCTATGTATAATGGTGAAGTAAATGTAGAGAAGCCTCAAAATTGAGTTTTTCAGTTGGAGGTCTACTGCAAGATTCAAAACCTTCAAGAAGATGACATAAAGATTTAGCTAGATTCCTTCACTAGTACAAAATGGCAAATTAGTTACTAAAAAAATGACTAAAATCTGCATATAAATGACTATTTTTCAGTCGACAACCAATAGTAGCTAATTTATAGTATCTTATAAGACGACCAACTTTTGGTCATTTTTAGTTTAGTCATTAATTGGTTATCTCAATTTTTTTGTCTTAGTTGTATATTTGGTCATTAATTTAGTCACTACTTTAGTCATTAGTTTAGTCATTAATTTAGTCATTGATTTGATCATTAATTTAGTCGTTGATTTTGTCATTGATTTAATCATTGATTTAATCTTTGATTTGGTCATTAATTATCACAATTAATGATCAAATATACAAAAAAATATATTACTATATGATCACCCAAGAAAACCAATTAATGACCAAAATGTTGGTTGTGTTATAAGATACTATAAATTAGCTACTAATAGTCATATATATGCAAATTTTAGTCATAGTTTGAAACCAATTAATGACCGAAGAAATATGACTAAATTTTAGTCGTGTTATAAGATACTGTAAATTAGCTACTAATAGTCGTATATATGGAAAATTTGGTCATCATTTGTAGTCACAAATTTATCTTTTGTAGTAGTCATTGATTCATTATATAAATGAATGA
This sequence comes from Pinus albicaulis, assembly GCA_034641835.2. Taxonomy (NCBI): domain Eukaryota; kingdom Viridiplantae; phylum Streptophyta; class Pinopsida; order Pinales; family Pinaceae; genus Pinus; species Pinus albicaulis. The sequence continues at coordinate 185,143,367 of CM076572.1, forward strand.
TTTAGTATTTTATATTCATTTCATTTAATTTCATTAATAATCATTATAAATGACCAGTTTAGTCATATATTCATTTTATTTGTGTTCATAATTAATCAATATAAACTTCTAATTTAGTAGTTTTAAATTGATTTTGTGTTCATTATTAATCAACGTAAATTAATTTGTATGATTTAAAAAATGTCATATAGTGTGCATGTTCATTTAATATGAAAACACAAAGTCGCATATTTTAATTACAATACTAAACAATATCAAGTGCAACTATAAATAATTTCAACTACATAAATTACATTATATGAAACGTTAAAGTATTACAATAGGATTTTCCAACTTAATATTGGTTAGACTAAAATTTACACATGAAATGGTGCTTCATCACTTCAAAACATTATCGTTGTGTTTTCAAGGCATTGTACGTGAATTCACCAACTTTGAAGACTTCATCATCGATCTTTATATGTGTGTCTTATGTGGGATATTGGCTCTAAGAGTATCACCGAATCAGTTATCCTCTTTCTCTTTTTGCATTTGCACTCCAATGTTATTTCTCCCCTCTTTTTCAATTCATGCTTCTTACCACCAATACTGAGTTCTTTTTCTGAAGAAAAAAGAAGATACAATGTAGAGTGTAAAACATGAAAGACAATGAACACTAGAATATAAACTAAATTAGACTAAAAATACTTTATACGACATATGCCTCAACATGAGCAATGTCAAAGCCATTTTTCCCCATACAAGTAAGAAACTCGAACAAATTTTCTTCATTGGGTGATAATTTCCACTATAATGTGGCTAGATAACCTGTATAAAGAAGTAAAATAAAATATCACCATATATAGAAAAGAACACCTTAGTAACTTAGTATTCAACTTTCAAGGAAAGCTTAGGAATAATCATGTCAACTAAGTTATATGATAAAAATCTCAAGTTGTAGATAACTTGAGAAAACAAATAATCTAAGGTGTGATGTTTAATCCTTGTCGTTTTATTCACAACAACATTTAATTTTCTAATGCATGAACTTAGTCAAGTATATAAACAACATGTACTCAAATAACAACATGAAAGTAACATTTTCTGATAGTCATGAAAATATATTAACAGAAAATAGCTATAATGATTCCAATCAATATAGTGTAATACTAATTTCATCTGCAAGCTTTGGTTGTTGTTTAAATGGAAATGGTACTAAGTATTTTCAATTTCACAGTTAAAAGACAAAAAAATAAAAAAAAACGTCCAAAATACAATAAAACAATAAAGAGAGGATATCATGGAATGGAAAATTGCAATTATAATTTTTTTTTACCTATCCATCGATGTCGTGTCTGTCATTCCTAAAACATTTGCTTGCCCAAAATACCCATGAGCCGAAATAATCAAAACATTAAAAACCATAGGAATTCATACTAGAAACATTTCCAAAGTCAATGGCTTGGGTGTCTAAGCGATATCTAACAGCGAATGAACCATATCCAAGACATGACATGCATCGTCTCCCCATCCTTTTTCCAATCACATTTCCTGTAACCTACCCACAACAGAGTCAAGTAACAATCAAACAAAGACATTGACATTTTCTTTTATCTTTTATATTTATAAAATTTGAATCTGATTTGTTTCATGAACATATTGATTCATATTTAAATCCTTCCTGACATATGAGGTCCTCAAAAAATTTCTACAATATCAATATTTTTCTTGTTGTAATATCTTGGGTAGAAAAAATAACATATCTACAAAAGAAAAATGCATATATTACTTATGGTCAAACTTTGTATATCGTGTATTCTTAAGCAATTTTTTAAGATGTTCCTCCACCTTTACCAAAGTGAACTGTAGCTTGGTTAAACTGTGGATCCTTTCATTCAGCATCAATTTCTGCAAGATAAATGTCACACATTATTCTTTCCCATTTCTCAACATTCTACATATGATAAATTGAAAGTCGCATAAAACCAAGAGAAAGCCATGTTCTAACCAAAACAAACAAACAACCGATGTCTCTAATAAAACTTCATTATAATATTAGAAAATAAAAAGAGAGTGAACCATTATTTTTGTTTGACTTTGCCTATTTTTTTATGAAAGTGCTTGAGCTTGAAGAACCAACAAATGTGAGGGAAGTTGTAAATGTGAAAAAAATTATGTTGAACTAATTTTTAGACTTCTTTAAAATGATGTGAATGATGCCATTTTCAGATGTGGTAAATATCATAATAAGAAATGGCATGTATTCTAATAAATTACATTGCAATGACTACCATGGGCCTCCACAGGTTATAGGTCCTCAGTATGTTAATATTGATGATGAAATAGAGATGGCAACGATAAGTATGTGTGGTCCTAGTTTGTATGGTGGATATCTTCAGACCAAGGTCGTCATCTCAATGAACCTAGGTTATGACATGGTAAACCTAGATCTGGTCTTCACCCAATTTCATTCCATCATACTTTGTCAAGACTCAAGAGAACATAATGGTCCTTCGTCTTATAATAGGGTTGCTTTTGAGGTTATAAATAAAGCTTAACCAAATTAAATCGATTTTTGGGCTCCAAGAGATATGGATAATTTAAATGATAACAATTATATGTTTGTTTTCCCAAGATTCAAATGTAAGGATAAATTTTGTGGATTTTACTAATAAATAGAATGAGAGAAATAATCCAAGAGGAGAATCTATTGGTCATTGTGATTGAATAAATATTCAGAGATAATAATATTATTTAGGTTCAAATCGAAGATGGTGTTGATTCTTGTAACTCCTCAGTTATTGGTGGTTTTTAAGGTAAGAATTTCAGTTCTTCAAGGGTGGGGTCCTTCAGCATAATTTCATCTACCTTGGTCATATCACCCAAAAGCAAAACATAATCAACAAAGAGTAAATATGTCAAGTTTAAGGAAAATCCTATTTGTATAGTTGTCAAGCTTATATTTATTTTTTACTCTATTATAACTCTGTTGAGACCACCTACTCTACAGTAAAAAATGGTAGAGGAGACATTAGTCATACCTACCCATGGTCTCTTGTAGGCATGATAGAAGAATAGGTTGAGCCATTAATTAGAATTGCACATATATTGAGGAAAGACAATTCATTATCTAGTTAACCAATCGCACATTGAACCTTATATGGATGAGTAGCCCTAAATAAAGACAATTTTCTCTATCATATGCCTTGGAAATACAAACTAACATTGCTTGTAATTTTTTTTGTTTCATGTTATAAATTCCTTCTTGGGAAAATCCTATTCCTAATGGATTTGTTTCCCAAGAAGGATGCAAAATTTTTCTAATGACATGGAATTAGCTTAGTGGATTTTGAGCCTACATGACCAAGGAACTCAGGAGCCTTGGGCGCATCAACAGTAGCATCCTCCAATGAAAATACTACAGTCTCCAACCTAGAAACATCAAAATTATATATAGTTATAATTAATAATATCAAATGGTCATAGACTGTAGCAGTCCTTAAATAAACTCAAACTTGAATAAGAACAAACACAAAAGTTCACATTACCCTTCAGTAAGTTGTCCTTGATTTAGCAAGATAGGCTCAGACTTGCATAAATGTGTAAGAATATTCCCCAAAATATCAATTTCAACATATTTCCTAAAAAAATAATCTAATATCCAAAGAAAAACCATAGTTGAATGGTATAATGGTGCTTTAAGGTCATCTACACAAAAGGTTTCCTCCTTCAAATCTCTCACACTGGATGGTATGTCATGCAAAATTAAGAAAAAGTCAGGGAAACTTGTTGACTTCTCTAAAGTACATATGAAAATGCATGGAAGCTTTGTAAAGGAATGCACCTGTAATATTCTTTGATTTCCATTTCAGCCTTTTTCCTAAGTTTAACCTCAATGAGTTGTGAACTCAATGTTATTTGAGAAGAATGTTATTACACTTGAAATTCAACATTTGCAGTCTTCCCACTTTGTCACCTGATCAGTATGAATTCTTAAACTCTCTTATTTCATTATCCAAAAAATTTCTTTCCTGGACACATTATTTTGCGAATATAGGCATTTATGCAGCATAAGTCCTTGTCAAAATTTCATCCCTCATACCAACTGCCATCCGGTCATAAATGCAACCTGAAATCGAACCTGCACCTGTTCATCTATTACTCAGGATGTGAATGGTGGAATATCTGCTAGATCACTCTTAGAATATGGCAGAGGTTGAGCCCTCCCTAATATTCCCTTTTCAAGACCTCCCTTAGGACCAAGAGTAAAGTGGCCATCATCAAAAGCTTTGTGTGTTGAAGGGGTTGGCATAGACTGATTTTCAGTTTGAGCCCTATCCACAATCTGAGCATCTTGACTGTTGAATCCATGGTAACGTGGTCCCATTTGGGGTTGTGGCACTTTAATCCCACCCATATGTGGAATTGAACCCGTTTGTGCACCTGCCATGTAAGGTGGCATCGTAGGTCCTCTGACACCATGATCAAGTGGTGTCACAAGTCTCTGACATGAATGTCCCATATTGGTACCTCGAGAGCGGTCTCCCTATCCATGTAGTTCTTTCATAGCATCCCGATGCACTTCCTCTATTTTCTTGGGGCCCTCAACTTTCTTCCTTTGTTGCCATCCATTCCTCCTTGGATCAATCATATACTTCAACATGAACCTTATCCTAGAGTGAAGCCCTTGGTTATTAGTAATTTTTGTCATCCTATTGATATAACCATCAAGAAGTTCCTTGGCCTTTCAATGGTCAATCATATGACCAATAGTGCTCATAATTTTGCATAAAGCTTCAAAATTTTCCTCCTCTAGCTGTTGAAATTCACTAATTAATTTCTTGATGCATGCATGCATAATTCTTTCAGTTAGAATACTTTCTTAATAAATCTCACCAATAAACCTTATATTTCCTGGCATTCATCGTCATGTTGCAACCTTCTTCTCCCATCTTTATTCTGCTGAAAATATTTTTTCACCATGCTTCTCTTCTTTCTCAGCCTCTGCCTCTTCTCTTTCATCTTTTTCAAATTCATCCTGACATTTTTTCAAAAGAACTCGCTTGAAAACAACCTTCTCATTATGTTCATAAAATTATGGTATTCCTACAGCAATTTGAAAACTGAATTTTGCATACATTTCAAAAAAGTGAGCTCCATCAAGGCTTTTTCAAATATTTGAGATATTATACCATGAAGACATGATGCCAAGTCAATGTTCACTTCTTTGACCTATTCAAAAATTTTATCAAAGTTTTGGGGCATTAATTTATTAGGGATGGATTTAATTTGTCTTTGTTTCAACTGATCCTCATCAAAAACCTTGCCCACTTCATATCAGTTCTCTGATATATGAATTGTGGGTATAGAAGGCTATGCAGGAGGAATTAAACCCTTCTACAAACTAGAAGCATGCTTCCACCTATCATCATCAGAATTATTTCTCACTATTCCAACTTGTGGAAGTGGTGCTTGCACATAAGGCCCTCTAGGAAGGATGACATTGATACTCATTTGTGTTGCACATGTATTTCTTAAAAAATCTAGTATTATAACTTTGGCCAAGTTGAAACACAGTAGAGGAACCACTAAGATCCACATCCATCTGTATATCACAGCCATAAACAAAAGAATCTATCGGCTTGGCCCATCTATCATCATCCAAACTAACCATATTTCTCCCATGACGTTCAAGTGGATAATTTCCACTCAGCTGCCTATCAAGTCCTCTTGTAGTGCTTGCTAATGCATCAGCCTCTCCTACATGACTCGGAAGTGCTTGGGAATTTCCAAGTAATTCAATAATGGCTGGACAAATGTCAAAATGATTTGGTAGATCTTTGCACTAATCCTTGATTGTCAACAAAAAAAAATATGGAGTACTTTTTTTCTACTGAACATTCAGTAACTAAAATAACTACTTGATTCATAAGAGTTGAAAGCTCGACTACATCTTCCCAGTCATCCACTTCTTTCAGTACTTACTTCTCGGGCTCTTTTGAAGAAGTCTTACTCTTGACAACATCAGCTACTATTTTGGATGGTTCTGGAAGGTTCACATCTTCCTCCTTCTCCTCTTGAACCTTATAAGAATTATATAAATCCCAATGAGAGCTACAACATTTGCATTACTGGGAAAATCCTTCTTTTTCTTCTTATTTTTGGACAACTACTACCTTGGTAACATCACCAATATTTGCAACATTGTTCTTCGAAAAAAAATTGGAAGAACTTTTATTCTCATTTTCTGTCAATCTAGTTACTAAATCATGCTTTCCTTCACTTTCAACAGGAAAATATGACACCTAAAGTTGAGGATACATTTCACAAATATCACTATTAGTGGTGGATACTTGACCCTTATCTTGTGTGTCAATTGCCTTCACATTGGAAGTTGAACCTTCCCCAAGTAATTTGGCACTATAATGGTTAAACCTACCTTTGTTTCTATATCTAGAAGATTGTTTGCAGTCAACAACTTTGTTACCAGAAAGAAAACCTGCTTTTTCCTCCAAAATAGCCATATCAGCTTTAGGGGGACTGTTGTAGCTTCTGATTGTAATTCCCATTCAGACACCTTGCTTGTATTTGTTGTTAAATGCTCAGATACAACTAACACTTCACCCTTTTTATCTTTGAGAATATTTTGATCAACAACCATTTTTCCATTGTCATGTGTAGCCAGTTGAGATGTCAACCTACTCTCATGCATTCCATTGATTTTGTTCTCCCCGGCATGAAAACTAGCTTTTACTTTTCCAATGACAGAATTGGAAAAATAAGTCAGCTCTTTGTTTATGTCATCATCAAATGAACTTGAAAACTTATATGGGGAATCAGAAACCACAAAATTCCCATGCTTAGGATGGAGAAAATTTCCAAGATCTTGCTTCTCCTCAATTATAGAATTAGCAAAATTATTGCTACAGCTTTGTCTAGCATTATCGCTTGTTGATTCAGATTGTTTATTATTCACATTTCTAATTTTTGAATATGATTTAATGCCATCCTCACTGCATTTTAGGCTCTTCAATGTTCCTACAAGAACATTATTATTATGAAACTTCATACCTTCTGCTTCTTTCTTTACTACTCCAGCATCCTTTGTAGGAACTCTATAACTAGCCCAAAAGTTTCTATTTTTCCTTCATATCCCTCACCAGAGCTTCCCAAAGATGAAGACATATCAGAAATGATCAATTCACTCACAGATTTCAAATCTTGTAAAGGATCCAATGTTCCCCTGTAAATATCCCTTTCAGTCATCTCATCTACAGATGATGAAACTCCTAATATCCTTAACGAGGGAGTGTCCACAACATTAACCATGTTTCCTGATGACTTCTTTGGAAATAGTATCTTTTGAGATTTTGTGGGATTTCTAAATGAACCACAAGGATGGGCTGCAAAATTAGGCTCTGGCGGTGAAGGATGCATAACTGTTTCTATAGCTAGGTCAGAATTAGCCCCTCCATCAACAACTTTAATTGTCTTATGTAGGGCTATCATTAAAGGAGTTGTTGAAGTATATGATGAAGTCTAACTCAAAATTAACTCCTCCACCTGCCTGTGAGTACCACTAAGTTTAGACTCATATGCAACCACCTCTCCTTTTGACTCCCTTTCCATATTTGAAGAGCTTCCTACCAATGACACATGTTGTTGCATCAGGTTCTTTTTAGGCTTGTGCTCATATTTTGTCATCTTATTTGAAAATTCATTTGTTGAAAGACCTGCTTGTTTTTTAGATATGTTTTTCTGCTTTTTACTAGTATGATGATCTAATCCAGACTCAAGTGCAAAAACTATAGAACAATTTGAAACTGTACCATCAAAGAGATGGCATGTTTTCATACTAGGCATGTTCACTAGTGACAGTTTAACTCCATCTGCTTTATCTATAGTCAATACTTCAAATGGAGGATTGATGGAAAACTATAAACTACAATTATATTCGTTGTTTAAAAATGAAACTACAAGAGAACTTGATTGATTTCCAAGAGATTCTGGCAAGGAGTTTGTCTTTCCATCCAGAACTTGAACTGGAGCTAGAGTGGTTTCTGAAGCCTGTGGGAATGCTTTCAATATATCCAGCATCTCACTAGAATGGATTGTAGCCAGTTTATTCCATCTTTTTAATGGGCGTGAATCATTTTATATACTTGTTTTTGTCTTTAAAGGTTGATTAAAAGTATATGAAATGTTACCATATGACCCAGCTAGCATCGAAGAGTATAAATTCATTGGTCATGAACCACTTAAAGAAAAAAGACTTGAAATTGGATTTCTGTATGTAGGTAGTCCTGCTAATGGAGGAATGGAATCTTTAATTGATGACACAACATCAAATATCAAAGCAATGAAATAAAATCATTGTGGAAATAAATATGCAAAACTTTCTCATTTTTTGCATATCAAATATGCTCCAAGTATGGGCACAAACATGAGAGTTGAATTTTCAACTCTCTAGGCTCTTGTTAATGTGGTCAACCAAAAATATTTCAAAAAACTAAATATTTTGGGGGATTCAAAACTTTTTGTGGATTGAGTCTGAGACAAAGTCAGCATAGTGACCCCTCATTTGGCTCACATTTTGCAAGGTATCAAACAAGCCTACAATAAGTTGGATTGGTTCCCTTGTGGCCATATATACCATGAACTCGATACCCTAGTAGAAAAGCTCTCCAAGGAGGCTTTCCAACTTATTCCACAAGTGCTAGAAAACCAAGAGTATACAAATAATAATTTTGTGGGGGTTGTTGCCTTCCGTATCTAGTTTTTTATCTCACTTATTGCTATATTTTGTTATTATATATGTAAACAATCCAATTATATTATCTAAAAAGTGATAGAATTTTTTTTTGGCTTTTAAAGCTCTCACAATATATAATTGGAACAAACTTTTATTACTAAAAATTGATCAATTACTTCTACATACCACTAAAAGTGGAAAAAGCTCTATGACCTTTGATCACCTTGAACTTCAAGCACACTAAGAACCTCGACAATGAGGTTCTAATAACATCGCCAAAGATCCAAAATTGACAAAGAACAATTTAATGTGTACTGATTAGTCAAAATTACCATATGGATCAACTACTCATGTTGAAATGATGGTATATTGGATTAGGTGTGGGTTTCACTTGCATTTGAAAGAGTGAACACAACGTGGATAAAGAACATTGACTACACGAGTAACCTTGACAATGGGATTCTAATAACATGGCCAAAAATCCAAAATTGACAAAGTACAATTTAATTAGCATTGATTAGTCAAAAGTACAATGTGTATCAACGACTCGTGTCGAAATGATGGTATATTGGACTAGGCGAGGGTTGCACTGGCATTGGAAAGAGTGAACACAACGTGAATAAAGAGTCACTTGGAGAAGGAATACAAGGAATCACAGTCTTGGTTGAACATATAGGGATGGTAAAACAAGAAAGTAGAAGCATTTGGGACACCATAAACATTGGCAACTCATTTTTTCTAAGAGACATCCAAAAGCACATTTTTTTATAGGGAAAATCTTGAAATCCTCCTTTTGGAAAATGCATCCTTCAAATTCAAGAAAATTTTCCATCTAAACTTCCCACTGAGATATGTAGAGAAATGTTTCTTCAATCATCCCAAAAAGGGGAAAAATAAAAAACCCTTTTGGGGAAATGCATTTCCCTCTATGTTTCACTGCATTTCCCAAAAGAGATATGTGGAAAAATGTTTCTTGGAGCATTCTACAAGAAAAAGACACCTTGGGAACATGGGAAAGATGGAGGTGCCCCCTCCCACCCTAAGGGACACATCCCCGTAGAACAGTGTTTTTTTCATTCATTTAGGCGCATTTATGAGTCATCATTGCTCATTTGTTTATGAATACAAAGCTTATCATATACTGCTATGTTGAATGGTAAGCACATGTCAAAGCCCTATAACAAGAGGAACTTCTTCAGATAGAATCAAGGCCAAGGCCTGACAATTGGGACTAAAATTTCATAGTTTCAATATAAGCATGTGGACAGCAACACAGTGGAAATTCATTATAATAAAGAGACCTTACAAAACCTTATTTTCTTGGTGATCATAGAGGCTTTGGTATTTCACTTGCACTAAGCATAGCATATATTATCATCTATTGGTAAGGTACATCTATAAGACCTCATTTATAGATACTTCCAAAAGTCTGCCTTGGAAATATTACTTTTATTTTAACAATCAAAGAACTTCTATAGAAATTATTGTTGACTAGTGTAAAAGCATAGCTCTGAAAGAATGGAAAGCCGCTATGGGCTATACCTAACATGCATTAATTAAGAACTGAATAATTAGGAAGTGATGTTAGCCAAAATCATGGTGTAAAATGACCAGTATTAAACTTTTTCCACTTCATACCGTCACACCAGTGTGTTTGTAGCAAAAAAGTGGTACTGCTGAAGGTATAACTATGACAATGTAAAAGAAAATATCCACGATGCAAAATTTTCAGTTTGAACCATAGATATAAACTTAAAACACATTTTGGATAAGAGGTACATACTTGTTCAAATACTGACCAAAATTCCCGAAACTTCAACACCGATCCAATATCATTTGACAAAAATTCTATGTCTGCAATCAATTGCATTAGTTCAACCTTGAGGCAAAATTATTTTATCCATCTCTTTCTTGTCTTTGCATTATTCTTCTTCAAATTTACTTTTTCTTCAGCAACCTCTAACTGAAAATTAGATACAGAAATAGACTGATCATTGATCCCCTTGATAACATCTTTCTTTCCAGGTTTTTCTATATTGTCTGATTTTATTTTCTTTGTTTTCTTCAAATCGACCTTTAAAACATGTTTGCTTTCTGTTGGCATTAGATTTCCAGCTTTACAATTAATTTTAGAGTAATGAATTTTTTTTGATTTTGGGTTTATTTTAGCCCCCTGTTTCCCCTCGGGAGGACCTGTGCTTTCATGAATTGCCAAAAAAATTTGTGCATCTTTTCTTGCAGGAAAATCCAAGAACTAGATTGAAGGCCAGAATGGGCTAGCCAATGTAAAATAGGCCAAGAGGGCCTTTGAACCATGTGTAAATATATATTTTTTTAGTAATTGAATCCTTTTAAATTTTGTGTGGAGATTGACTGAACCTGCATAAGAAAAATAATATGCTTTGTGTGGACTTGTGCATGATAATAAACCTATTATTGTAGCTTTATGTGGTAGGACTTGTAAATGGAAGATATCATTGTTGTGTTGAGTAAGAAAAGTTGCTTGTGGAAGGATGAGCACAAGAAAAAATGATTTAATTTTAATACATTGAATCTTAAGATAAAATTTATCTTATTCACTGACCTATGTGTGGAACGATTTCTAAATGCATTTGTTTATGCCCAGTTTATGGTCAGATAATTGTTGAAATGTTTTCATCTTGGGGTGTGGAAAATCTCTTGAGGCTGTGAGCATAAACCTATTATGTATGGAGTGAACGTGATCTTGGAAAACATTGGAGTGATGCTCAATAATTTTGCTAAGAGTTTTCTGTGCGTATTGTGAAATATTATGTTGGGAGGCAGCAAACCTTCAATGGAGATGCATGTGTGGTCTAGATAGTTAGATAATATTGTAGTAAATTGACATCCATTTCCATTAAGGATGAGTAAATTACTCATCTGGTGATTTGATTGGTAGAAATATCTTTGAAAGCCATGGATTAGTAGTTTACCTAGGAAATTTATTTGTATTAGATAGTTTTTATCATCGTCAAATGATTTATCAAATTTATGATTGTAAAGAAGAAGCAACTATGAAATTGGAAATAGAGGGACTTAATGAAATTCCCCCTTTCTGGTGAATTTATGGCTTCATACAGGATCTTGGAAATACAATTAGCAAAACTGGTTTGAAAAACTATTGTAACCGGTTTGGCTGAAAATGCACGGCTCCGGTGGTTTTTAATTTTAGTTTTATATTACAAAAAAGGGCTTTGGTGGATCATCAGTTAGAAATAAGGGATATTTAGAAAATTAAAAAAAGGGGATTTGGTAATAACCAAGGTAATAATAACCAGAAAAATAATGAATAACAACACACATAAGAGGAGAACGAGACAATATTACGGAAGAGGGATACATAAACTTACATTTGGGAAAACCAGCTTCATGCAATAGAAAGACCATAGCCTATTGCTTAGATCTGCAACTTCTTCCCTTTCCAGCTTCAGATCTACATCAAATTTTATAACAGACACCTAATTCGAATTCCAACACCTGATTCATAAATTATAATATATCATAACAAACCTCAACATTCAAAGTCTATGGGGCGACCGTGTGAATCCTTGCCATTAACTGCCAGCGCTTTACCCTCATCACGTGGTTTGTTTAGATTTATCAAATGAGAGTAACCAATGGCAAGAGCTTCCACGATAAGTACACAAAGGGCCGTGAACATGGCTGCAAGACTAGAGAATGGGAAATTGTGCCAAGATGAGATTTCAGTAGGAGGAGATTTAAGGGCACCTGGAAGGAATTGCAGTAAGGCAGTTGCAAGAACAAGACCCACAACAAATCCCTAATCACTAAGCCAGTGAGAGATGACCAAAACAAAGTGATGTGTTTTGGGCGGGGGAAATGTTATTTTAACTCGAGGTATAAAATTTAAACGAAAAATGAATACTCTCTCCCATCATTTTTCCCAACATCATTTTTAATATCATACCCATTGTTGTTTTGATCGATGTTAAGCCCACTCCATGATTCCTTGTAATGTCAACAATTGATTTAAAAGGAAACTTCAAAAATCAATTCAATTTCATTCTAATAAATATATTTTAAAAACATTGATGATGAACCACACAATGAGTCGTTCGAAAGGCGTCTGATCTTAAAAAAATTATGTGATTTATCCAGAAGAGTTTTTAAAGAAATTAATTAATTAATTATTAAAATAAATTTGAGATTAAATAGTAAATTTAGAAGAGGTTTTTGCAACCCATGGTTTTGCTCATGGTATTCCAGTTTGCCAACAAGGGGGAATTAACTCGATCGTAGGTCCCAACTAGACCTGCTCTTGTTTGAAATGGCTAATCCCAACAGGTTCTAAGGATTTTTATAAGGGTTAGGGGAAGACTGAGTTAGTGGTTAAGGGATTAAGTATTAGGGGCTTAGGGGTTAGGTGAATAGGGGCTTAGGGGTTAGAGGTTTAGGGTTTATGGGTTAGGGGAATAATGAGTTAGTGGTTAGGGATTGGGGGCTTAGGGGTTAGGGGATTTAGGTGCATTTAGGGGTTAGGGGAATAATGAGTTAGTGTTTAAGGGATTAGGGATTGGGGTTAGGGGAATAATGTGTTAGTGGTTAAGGGGTTAGGGATTGGGGAGTTATGGGTTGGGGGATTTAGGTGCATTTAGGGGTTATGGGAATAATGAGTTAGTAGTTAAGGGATTAGGGATTAGGGGCTTCGGGGTTAGGGGATTTAGGTGCGGTTAGGGGTTAGGTGAATAATGAGTTAGTAGTTAAGGGATTAGGGATTAGGGGCTTACAGGTTAGGGGATTTAGTACTTAAGGATTTTAGGGGTTAGGGGTGAGGGGTTAATGGGTTATGGGTTAAGTGTTAATTTTTTAGGGGTTTAGGGGTTAAGAGGTTAGGGTTTTAGGTGTTAGTGGTTTAGGGGTTGAAGGGTTTATAGGTTTATGGTTTAGGTGGTTAAATGGGTTAGGGTTTTAGGGGGTTAGGGGTTCAAAATTAGGTTTCAGGGGTAAGGGTTAAGGGTTTAGAGGTTTAAGGTTTAGGGGGTTAAATGGGTTATGGATTTAGGGGTATAGGGCGTTAAATGGGTTAGGAGTTTAGAGGTTTAAGGGGTTAGGGGATTTAGCAGTTAATAATTTTAGGGGTTAGGGATCATTAGGGGTTAATGGGGTTAGGGTTTAGGGGGTTAAATGGGTTAGGGTTTTAGGGGGTTCAATGGGTTAGGGGTCGGAAATTAGGGTTTAAGGGATTAGGGGTTAAGGGTTTAGAGGTTTAGGGTTTATGGGGTTAAATGGGTTAAGGGTTAAGGGGTTAGGGGTTAGAGGTTAAGGGTTTAGAGGTTTAGGGGTTAAATAGGTTAGGGGTTTAAAGGTTTACAGTTTAGGGGTTAAATGGGTTAGGGGTTTATGGGTATAGGGGGTTAAATGGGTTAGGGGTTAAGGGGTTAGAGGTTTAAGGTTTAGAGGGTTAAATGGGTTAGGGGTTTAGAGGTTTAGGGGGTTAGGGGATTTAGTAGTTAAGGATTTTAAAGGATAGGGGTTAGGGATTAATGGGGTTAGGGTTTAGGGTGTTAAATGGGTTAAGGTTTTAAGAGTTTAGGGGGTTAAATGGGTTAGAGGTAGGGAATTAAGGTTTAAGGGGTTAGGGGTTAAGGGTTTAGAGGTTTAGGGTTTAGGGGGTTAAATGGGTTAGGGGTTTAAGGGTTTAGGGGGCTAAATGGGTTAGGGGTTAAGGGTTTAGAGGTTTAGGTTGTAGGGGTTAAATGGGTTAGGGGTTTAGAGTTTTAGGGGGTTAAATGGGTTAGGCGTTAAGATGATAGTTTCGTTGGTCTCTGTTTGTGCATAATAGTTTCTTATTCTTTGTGTCTCAATGTAACAATTTTGTAGGTATTGTTGCTTGTTTCCATGTCTTCTCTATTTATTAATTTATAGTATTTGTTATTCATTGCTTTACATTTATTGATGAATATTTCTATTGAAATTAAACCAAATGTATGTTCAATCTCTAGTTTCAAGCTTAGTCGTAGTGCTCTCACACAATTTAAGTCTAGAGAATGGCCATCTGATGAAGTCTTAACCACACTACACCTCATGACTACTATAGAAAATATTAAGTTCAAGTGTCACACATTCATGAGAAAATTGGCTCTTATACTCTTGCTCCACCTGACATTGGGGAAGAGAGAGGGAGGTAGGAGAGAAAGGGAGAGAGAAGAAGAAGGAGAGATAAGACTTAAGAGAGAGGAACCAGTATCATAGAAGAAAGAATATGTGACCAAATTACTCTATAGGGAGATGGGAGATAGGGGTACCCTACATACCTAATGAAATGTATAAACCAAATGTGGTGTAATCATCTGTAATTGTGGTCGATTATACGAGGAGAGGATTTTACGAGGAGGCACTGGAATTTTAATCTGATATGCAAAAAACAAGTACCAAACCTAACCATTTCACATTCACCAATGTTCTGTCTGCATGTGATAATTTGGTAAATTTGGAACATGGAAAAGGAGTCTTGTTTTGTGATCACCTCCCATGAGGATTCACCAATTGTGAGAACATAACACTTGTTGTTGCATCTTCAAAATCATCACCACTTCCACCAACACCTCATCCAATAATGCCAGTATAAGAAGTCTCAGGCTCTCAGCAGCAAAAATGAACATAATGAATGCACCCTCAATCTATTCTACATACTTGTAGCTCTCCTCCCAAAAAAAATCCACTAGTGTTGTGTGTTCACTTTTCCCTTAATCTTGTGCAAAAATCCTGAGGTAAGGAACTATTTCACCAAGGTATGGATCCACTATGTGTCATATCCACTAAATTAAGGTTCATAACTAAATTAAAAAAGGTTCATACAATACTCCCAGATGGGGTGAGGTCTGAGAAACACGTGGAAGGCATCTCGCATGAGTAAATATAAGTGGAGAGAGGGTGAGGGACGGTACTCCCAGTCTCTTCACCATAACACATGAAGCGAGAGAGTTACTGACTTCACATTGGGAATTCGTATGAAAATAATTGCGCATTGGAGTTCAGAGGTGGTGAAAGGATAAGGTGAGGGAAGATGAGGGAGCCCAAAATTAGACTCCTAAATATGGTTTGGTCCTGGTCCTGATGGTGGCCTCCAAAGAGGAAGCGTAAACGTCGTAGGAAGGTTTATGAAGGGTGTGGCTTGTGTGTGCTTGTAATGGGAATTTGCTGGTGTGGTGTGTTCAACCAGTCCATGATGCTCAATTTCTTAGCCATTGACTGTGTCTGGGTTAAGGATAGGAAGTTGAAGGGAAGTGAGCTACCTGGTTTCCATTTTTCTTGGCTTTCGGTGAGCCTATTTTTTCGTGATAAGAGAGGAAGCTAGAATTTGCAGTCCAGGAAACCTCGAGGGTCGTGACGAAAAACTAGTTTCTTTTCCAAATTTCATGCCCTCCAGCATGGGTGTGACAGTGTTTTCTGGATTCGTGTGTGGTATCTATGTGGATAATTTGGAGGCTGGTCACTGCCCTGGGGGAATTATGCTCATGCGTCGGCTACTTTGACATCGTTTGTTGTTCAATTTCATGTGTCAGTTTGGTGGGTGATGGTATTTGGCTTTGCTGATGGTGGAAGTCTTTATCTGATAGTGGGAGGTGTCTTTGTGCTTCCATGTGGTGGTGGGATATGACATTTGGCTCCTTTGCTGGTGGTGTTTGTTTTCTATAGTGGGGGGTATGGTCTCTGGACTTTGCACATGGTAGGGTTCCTTAACCTTGGCGAATTATGAAGCCCCCAGTATGGCATGGGTGTTCTCCCTCCCCTATCGTCCATGGCCATGTGGGGGTGGCAGACTCAGAAATAATCATGGCGGCTCCACGATAGGGTGGAAATATGGTAGGGCATGCGCAACTCACTAGTGTGGGTGCGCATGGGGGCTGTGGAGGAGGTAAGCGGGGGGATAACAGAGGTGGGGGTTTGAGGGTTCAAAATCATATTCATAGAGGCAGATGAGATCATGGTGGCAAGGGGAATCGTGGGTTTGATTGATTTGAGGTAAATTAGGGGCATGTTATCCAACATTGCTGCCTAGAGAATTGTCGTGCACTTATCAACATCCTGATGGAAAGAGTGGACACAACTGAGAGATTATGTCGTGAGGAGCATGTAGATCAGATGGAAAAATTGGACTGAATGAAATATTTACAATGCGGAGAGACTGGTAGTGTGGAGATTGCAACAATATGATGAGCTTAGTGGAAAGGAGTCGCCTTCACTAAGTGGGCCCGCAGGCTATTTTTGGCGCAAAGTCTATTTTTAAACTATGTCTATTTTTAGACATAGGGATCATGTTCTATGAGTTGCAGGATGCTATTTGTGGATGGTTGGTCAAGTTGGAAAAAATAGATGGATTTATATTTTTAGACATATTGGGCAGAATCTATTTTTAGATTTCCAGTCTAAAAATAGATATGTCAAATATTATTACCTCTTAATAATATTTAGACTCTAAACATTATCTTATTCTCTTGGAGCACTTCAGTTAGGTGCACAGATGTGGCACAGGAGCTAATAGAAGGAATTATGCTATTCCTAAGGGTTATGTGGAGCTATTGCATGGATACTTTAGCTAGAACTCATGTGACAGAGTTTGGTGGAGTTGATTGAGGAAGTTAGTGGAATTGTATTCAGTTTAACTAATCTAAACATAGTCGAGCTATTTGTATTCAGTTTAACTAATTGATACAATTAGTGAGAGTGGTGTGAATTAATTATTAATTAATTCACTAATTATAAACTCATTAATCAACTAAAGAATACATCAGTTAACTTTAGTGCATAGATAGTTTCAGTGGAGACCGGTGCAGAAATAGGTGAAAGAGCAGGTTAACTATCAGTTGTGACTATACTGTTGCTATTTTCAACACACAGATAGGTGGAGAAGCCCATGAGGATTGCAAAGTACAAGCCAGGTGGTTTATCTATTTAATGAAGCCATCCCATAGCATTGATTACGCAATAGAGGCTGGCTATCAAGTGGCAAAATATTGGAGCATGTGTTTTGCTAGATCTAGCTTGATAGTGTGTAGCAATTGAGGGTGTGCATGAGAGATTGCGAGGAGCTTTTGTACTATGATTGTTACATGATCTCCATGACATATAATATATAGATAGTTGGGGTTTTCAGCTTTAAGATTTCCCATTCAATACTGTGTTCATATGTGTGATTTTTTGTGGTTTTAATGTATGCATGCAATTGATTTTATTTCCGCATGTGATGATAAATGGTAGAAGAGATTCTGTATTATGTGTGAAGCTAAAATAGTGTGTGATCAGGAGAATCTTGGTGAATAATATCTCAGTTATTCAAATTTCTACAGGTAGTGGTTTGGCGAGGCAAAAATCAACTCACTGAGAAAGTAGAAAAGTTGGAGACTTGGTTGGCACACTTTGAAGGGCACGGTTAATGTGACTTTTGTCCTCCACCGCATCTAGGAACAACCCCGGACAACCCTGCATCCATCACGTTGGATGACTAGTACACTATTTGGTGTTCTTTAATTATGTTTTATATGTGTTTTGATGCCTCTGGCCCAACCGTTTATGGGCAATGTCCCTAGTCCCTCTTTTGTATTCTTTTTCATCTAGTAGAATTTTTTGTCAACAAACCGAGTCGAGGTGAGACCATCAATTTTGTAACTGGCTATATGAACTCCTTTTCTCCTACATGAATATAACATTGACTTACAAAAAAACCAAACGTTCATAAATCATTAAAAAATTAATTAAGTTTCATATTTAAATTAATAAATTTCCATACCTTTTTTTTTTTTCTAGATTAGGCTACTTCTATTATATCATACATTCCAAAATATTACATTTATCGTCCTCTGGAGTTGGAAAACAAATTCCAGAAGGAAGTTTCAATTTCAAAATCACAAAAAAGGTGCTGCACCAGACGGGGAAACCACCCCAAGGATGGAGCATAGAGAGTTGATAATATGCTGCCCATAGTGGGAAACCAGCCTTACAAGTGACATGTTTAAGATAGAACCAGAACACTAGAAACCTTGAAATAACAAAAAATTGATTACAATGAGAGATAAGCATGCAACAGTTAATCAGATGAAGAGATGTCATCCTTTTCTGGAGGTTCGAATGGCTCTTCCACAATTCTTTATGCATAATTTGACTTGTCCTCCTCCTGCTTGGACATGTGGGCTGTCGACAAAGGAAGAAGCACCACATGGGTGTCAGGTGAAATGGAGGAAGCCGCATGAGTCTTTGCACCCACACTGGTTCCTCCCTCGTCCGAGCTCGAGCTATCGTGGTTGTTGTTCGAAGCACTCTACACTGAAAAGGATAGCATATTGCGGGGGGAGAAGGTGGGAGCGGAAGAGATGGTGGACTTGTGGGATCTCTTTCAGGAGTGAAGGCTAGAGCCAGAGAGTTCAGAAGGAGAATTTGGAAGGTGGAGAGACAGGCGAGCAGAGAGATTGATGGGGTCGAGGATTTTCGGCTCTGCCCAGTTAACTGAGAGAATCATCATCCTGCCTGCAGAGGCAGAGATGGGAGGTCAGGATGGAAGCCCACATCGCTTGCTCTGCGGCACCCCATGTGGTGGAATTTAGGCATGGTGGAGGAGTGGGAATGGGTCTGAGATGATTGCTGAATCGCAGAAGTGTCTGAGAAGTCTAGAGAAAAGTGAGAAGAGGAGCAAGGAATTGGACAGAGGATCCAAGGCTTGGCTGAGGCCCTAGAAGCATATGCGTAGAGCTGAAGGGAGAATTGAATGGTAGAATAAGGATCAGGGGTGGAAAATTTAAGGGCCATGTGAGGCCGCCAAGGCAGGACTATCAAAGTAAATGTGCAGAGGATAGTGATTAAGGCGGAGGACATCAATGGGAGGTGAGGGAGGGTGGAAATTTTGTTGGACATTGGGTTTAATGCTCCTCGTGTGTTTCGTGACATGGAATAACTGCCTCTCATGGATCCTAACTCTGGCAATTGTAGCGGAGACTAATGCCTGTGGGTTTTGGTCTAACGAAAATCGTGATTCCAACAATTGGTATCAGAGTGACAGGTCTAGAGTTCGAAATTCACCTGGCTCGCGTTGGGGGGGATATTGCTGGACATTGGGTTCAATGCTCCCCATGTGTTTTGTGACATGGACTACCCGCCTCTCATGGATCCTAACTCTGGCGATTTTAGTGGAGACTAATGCCTGCGGGTTTTGGTCTAATGGAAATCGTGATTCCAACAATGCACGTAAATTCCCCACACTCCAACATTTATACCTTATCGAGTGGCCATGTGTGTTCACATGGGGAGGATAGGTGCCTTGCCACCTTTCGTCCAAGTGGCAACACTGGTTAGCTCAATCTATCACCTGCATCTGGGAAATTTCCATACCTATTTACTAAATAGGTCTATAAATATATATTTTAGGTTTATCTATTTAGTATTTATCAAATGTAAATATGATGATTTAATACTAGATTTAAATGAACTCACATGTTTAACATAAGAAATGTTATATTTATCTATTTATTAAATGTAAATATGAAGATTTAGCCTTATATTTAAAATAACTCTCACTTTTAACATAAATCAATGAAGTTTAAAAATTAAACTTTATGGCCAAATATTAAATATAAATATAAATATTAATTTGGCTATCTAATTAATATAATTATAACCTTTCCTAAAATTATAATGAAGACATTAGTGTAAATTTGATAGATGATACATGCAATTATGTTAATTGTAGATGAATCCATCTGCACTATTAAACTTTAGAGAAAAAAGGGTATTCATAATTTTCACATTGTAAATTCAGAGACCCCTTTGTCTCTAAATTTTAACACTACAAATGGATTCAGAGACACCTATAGTGAAATGTAACACTTTAATACCAAAACTGCAATGTTCCGTATATGGAGTGACACAATTAAAATTTACTGACATAAATGACTAATTCATATATTTGTTGTACTTGTTATTTGGCCATATTTTTATTCTTGGACTATTATAGTCATTTACATTAATCATTATTAATTTTTCACTTATTATCTAGTCATATATTTTAATCCTAGACTAAATTAGTCATTTAAGTTAGTCGATTTTGCTTTAGTCAGTTATTATCTAGTCATATATTTTATCCCTAGACTAAATTAGTTGTTTAAGTTAGTCTCTTTTAGTTTACTCACTTATTTTCTAGTCGTATATTTTATTCCAAGACTAAATTAGTCGTTTAAGTTAGTTGCTTTTAGTTTAGTCACTTATTATCTAGTCGTATATTTTATTCCAAGACTAAATTAGTCATTTAAGTTAGTAATTTTTAGTTTGGTCACATAAAATGCTCAAATTTAGTAGTAATTCACTTGAAATAATTGCAGTGACTAACATTTTTAGTCACCTAGTCATTAATTTCATCATTTTTTACTAGTGCTTGAGATTGGACGTGGCAACACTAGTATGGTGGGAAGCCAAGAAACAAGAAGAGATGAAAAACCATGGTAATATTTCAATCTCTTGGTTTGATTTCTTTGTTGCAATTAGAAGGAAATTTTACCCTCTAGCATATACACAGAAATCCATACTGAACTGGGAGAATTTTAGTCAACTAAGGGACAAAGTGTTAAAAATTATACACAAGAGTTTATGAGAAGAGCACTAGTTTTGGGTGTCAATTTATCTTCTCAAGACACTTTGTTAAAGTATATTGGGGGTTTTCATATCTACCTTAGACATAATATTCTCATGTTCAATCCCAAAATATTAGATGAGGTTTCTTTTCAAGCCACACATATAGAAGCAAGAGGGAAACATGGTGCAGATGAGAAAAGTGATAGTTTCTTTGAGTATTAAGGTAAAGGAAAGGGTAAGTTTAATGGGAAAGGAAAGAAAAATGGTTCTATTAAAATAGAAAAAAGAGAAACTAACATATAAAAATTATTCAAAAAACGGCCATGATGAAGACCATTGTTGGAAACTCCATCCAGAGTTGAAGCCCAATTCTCTTAAAACCAAAGAGAAGGATAAAACAACCGAAATCATTGAACATGAATTAGGTTCATATTCAGGAGATGAAACCAAGATTAAAACAATGGGTTTGAAAGGTAATAACATAGCAAGCACTAGTTATTCAAGTTTTTCTAATGTAACTCAAGATGATGATACAATAATTGAACTCTTTCATATTAGATTTGTTACAAAGCATACCAAAATCAACACACTATTTGATAGTGGTTCTCAAGCCAATTTTATTTTTGAAGACTTATTTAAGAGGTTAAATCTAGAACTATTGCACATCCAAGAACTTATCCTTTAGGCTAGATATGCAAGAATGAAAACTTGTAGGTAACAAGGAAGTGCATCCTAATGTTTGCAATCAATTCAAACTTTCTTAACGAAGTTGAACTTGATGTAGTTCTGTTTGAGATTTTAGGTATTGTTTTAGGAAGTCCTTATCTTTATGGTAGGAGGCAGTATTTCATCACCATGAGAATAAGTACCAGTTGTTCAGGAATTGAATTGAGTAGATAGTTAGGGTGCATAAGAAGAAGATGGGTTGTCTCTTATACATGCAGGAGAAATAAAGAGAATAGTGAATGCAAGTCAAAATTCAACTTTGTTAATGTTTAATAATAGTGATGTTTTGAATGATACCTTTCAAGAAGATGCATAAAATGAAAAATATTATTTCATCGAAGTTTCTAATGTTTGTAATAATATGTTTCATGTCTCTAACATGTTTCCATTGAGAAGAGGTAAACAAGATTTGAAATAAATGCAACAATCCACATCATTGCTGAACAATGATGGGAACAAGATGTTGCTGCTGAATGGTGCAAAAATCAAAGAGCAAGCACCAAAGAAAGATGAAAAAGAAGGTATAGGTTCCACAAGTACTTATTTTTGGTTTCAAACTGGTACATGGAAATCGCGAAAACACTTGGTCAAAATTCGACACTGGTATCAGGCAAGACAAGCTAAAAATCGTCATGCATGTCAATAGTGTTCAAGGTGAGAAAGCTTTTAAGCTATTCAAGTTTCCTTTGATTGAAGACCGAGGTGGGAAAAAGTTTATTTCTTCAAGAACAGTTTTTTGTTCTGCAAATTATGGGAAATTGCAACAGGATGGTATCTACAATAGTAAGATAGGGTCTCCAAAATCAAGGAAAATGAGCAGCTTTTATAAAAATCTTAGATTGTTTAATATAGAAAAATTCCAGTGGATTGAGACTGGAAGGGTGAGGGGGTAGAACCCTCATCCACATGTTCAGTAATGAAAGATATATTGGGGTCCAAAAGCTTCCAATGGGGAGGAGTGATCAGGTGCTCAAAAATGAAAGTTTTTGGAATGGTGTGCAACCTAAACAACTGTGTAGATCTCGTCGTTCTAAATCTAATGCAAATCGTTTCATGGAAAACTGACACCATATTCTCCCATAAACGCATTTTTTCCACTTTTTCAACGAGGCATATTTAAAAAAAATGCAGGACAACCCAATCAGTAGTTCGTACAACTAACTGGGCATGCCTACTTGGCAGGGTGACTGTGACTTGGTCAATGATTTGTATCATCAAATCGTGTGGTGCCAAGTGGCATGATTTCATTGGTTTGACTTGGTGCATTGTGATTGGTTGGGCATATGGCCAACCACATGCTGCCACATGGCCCAACTGGAGGCCACCACGTGGCAACATAGGAGGCCACAAAATTTTGGGTCAAGTATGAGCAGGAGCAGTGGGGGTCAAACCTGTGACCTCCAATCAACAAGGACAAAGCTCTATCATCTCACCATCACCATGGTTCTTAGCATATAATGGCTCTCATATTGTTTTATGTTAATATTTTTTCAATCGTGGGGGATTGGGTTAGGGTCTAGCCCCAACCCTGGTCACCACCAGGGGTGGGACGATGGGTGGGAGGCTAGCCCCACGCCCCTGCCCCCCACCCCTCCCCCCCCACTTACCATAAACCATAACCATTAAATACTAACTGACATATATGACTAGACCCTATCCTCCAGGGACGACCGCTCAAATCATCGATTGGCTAACTACTAAGTGTAACCACCACCATCATCGCTTCATGTGACATGTCGTTCGACAACCAGCCTGCTAGCCACCCATCTCACTGTGACATCATTTGCCAGCAAATCATGCCATTTTTCCACCTTGCCATTAACTCCAATGGTTTAACAAACCACACGGAATTTTTCTTATAAAAAAAATTATTAACCATATAAAAATATCATTTGAAATCCAGTCTTTAAGCGTTATTGGGAAAATTAATGCGGTGACAATTTTTCCCTGTTCTTCGTAGAATTAGTGCTCCATTAGCACTTTTGGGGGCAAAATTGTGGGTTCAGTGCTGGATTTTGAGGGTTTTGTAAAACGAAGAGTGGAGGAACTAGGGGAGATCATAACTGGATGATTTTTTGACCAAATTTGAGGCAGGAAGAGGCTACACAACCATTTTTTGGCATTATGGAGCTGGTGGAACATGTTTCAGAGCTGTTTGAGAATTGTAAACATATGTAATCACACTTTTCAACATAATAGAAGAGGGCCAATCCATTGGAAGCTCGACCAAGACGTAATCCAGGCAGGGTGAACTCCTTAATCATGTGTTGTTTTGTTACTGTTTATGGTGATGTTCATGTCTATTAAATTTTGTTGTTCAGTGTTTTTTTTATGTTAATTTTATCATGAAATTTACATAAAAACACACAAAAACTCATGTTAAAATTTCAATTAACCTCATAATCCTCAAGAACTTTTTTTATATTCTGAATTGTATCTTAACACAACAAACACTAATATTCCCTTTCATATCACCAACATAGGGAATTTAAGTAGTTTCAGGTTGGGGAACATGTGTATTTGTGCATCAGCCCCAAGAACTCCTTGAATATTGGATCATGAGACAATTAGGCACCATGTTATTGAAGGCCTTTTGAGATCCTTGAGAGGATTGGACTAGTGGCCTACAAACTTGCACTGCCTCTGACAGTGAGATTCCATGATTTTTTTCATGTTTCATTGCTTAAAATATATGTAAAGGATGTTGATCATGCTATTGATTAGTCTATATTTCACATGGAGCAAGAAGGATAATTCCAACTGAAACGTCAGTGCATATTGCAGTAGAAACATCTCGTTCTCTCGAACATAGAAATCGACGAAGTTAAAGTGTAGTGGAAGCACTTTGGGCCCGATGAAGCTACATGGGAGATGGTTGATCATATGTGGGCTATCTATCCTTCATTACGTGTCAGTTTAGGAAAAACAGTTTTGGTATTTGTACATATTTATGTATGGCTTCTATGATAAATACCATGATGAGTTATGTTATAAATATCCAATGAGTGGTATGGTTGTCAGGTTGTCATGTTTTTCATAATTGTTTTTCTTTGAGCAAGATTTTATTGTAAATACTGCAACGAGATAAGATATAAGGCTTCAGAGGCATTATGTTTTTGGCTTTCAGTGGTTTTTTGTTTGTAGGTGTCACAGAACACCGAGGACAGTGTTCCCCTAAGGGGAAGGGGTATGTAAAAGACCTAGGTTAAAATTTCACGTAATAAAAGTTAATAAAGGAAAAATAAGACCACAGTCAAGGGAATTTTATTCCAAGCTTATTGTTGGGAAAAATATCCTAGTGGGAATTACTTGTTGTATTTTATGGCTAAGGCTAAATTGGAAAAGGAAATGGCTAAGTCTTTGCAAAGGAAAAAAGAGTATTTTGGAATTTATTTATCAAAATAAAGGAAATTAGGAGAAATGGAAGTTGAAAGGTCACAAGTTTCATGTGAGGAGGAAAGTGAATGAAAATAATGGAAAATTGAAGAAATTAGAGGCCTAATTAATAAAAATACCTCAGAGCATCATTTGGTATATTTTTTCAGTTCAGTTTTGGAATTAGTCTCAAAGAGGAGAAGAGTGCCAAGATGAGAAATAAATAAAGCAATCAAAGGAATGAAAGGAAAAGGAAAAGGAAAGCAAATGAAAGAAAATGAAAGAAGGATGAAGCAAGGAAAATTTGGATCAAGCATCTTTAGTAGGAATACTTGTAGGTAAGAGGTTGCATGGATGATTTCCTAGCTGGTTTTGACATGCATGGTATATGCATGTTTGTATTTGGTTCTTTTTCTGTCATTGGCATGGGTTTTACCAGTTTTGACAGTGGATTCTAGCCTTTCATTTAAAATTCAAGATAGCCATGGCGTGATGGGACTTTTCTTGGTTTGAGCTTTGGTTGCAAGAATATTTTGGATCGAGGTGAGGTGGTCTCAAGAAAATTCCTAAAGGCCTAGGAATCCCTTGACCGGTAATGGAGAGATTTAGGGTGGTGACAAGGAAATTCATCAAGGCATTGGAGAAGAAATTCAGAGTCATCCAAAATCAGTTCAATTTTGCGAGCTCGACACCGGTTTAGGTGAGATCATGGTATGGTGAGAGTGGAGGTGGTTTAACCTCTGGATTCCCTTGGTTTTTTTTAGATTCATTTATCCCATGAGATCTCACACTTTTGCTTGGAATATGGAATGAGGGTGATCGGATGAAAGAAAGAATTGGTTCATCCAATCTATGGTCAGGTGGTACATCGAAGTCCCAAACTGGGTTGGCTTTTTCTTGTGCCTAGTAAAAGTAAATTTTAACTTTCTTTTGATGAGAAAATGTATTTTTTATTATCTGTATTTAATGGTTGTTATATCATTGTTACTTCTCTAGTTATATCTTGGTTATAATCATGAATACATGACAGATATAAGTCATGGATCTATTCATGTTTTTAGCTGTAACTAAATGAATAATGAATGCAAGACCTAATTGATGTTATAAAATCTAATGTGAGAAGGCAGTGATCCTTCTTGTTAAACCTCAGATAATTTTTCAGTCCTTTATGTTCAGATTTTCATTCATGACCTACAGGTTACATATGTACCAAGTATTTGATATAATTTCAGTCCCGGTTGAGGAAGGTCAAGTCAAGTCCTGGTTTTAGTTTTTGGTTTGCAAGCATTTTCTTCATGTGTGTTATGAGTTCTAAAAGTTTGATAGAGTTCTGGGGAGAGGCTTATCCCCAACCTTGGAAAATAACCTTAAATATCGTAGTCGCTGGTATAGAACTGGTAGAAAAAGGTTACATTTTCACTTATGTAGGCCTGTGGGAGCGACTAAAGACTTGTAGTTGCTTGGAGGCCTTCGAAAGGGAGCAACTGGGGCTCTAATTCATAGAAAAAGAAATTCATCTCAGGGGTTGGACACCTTGAGGGGTTGGGTTGTTGTTGGGGTGTGTGGCACATGAGGGAAGTAAGTAAGGTATTAGGTTGTCGACTCCATTTCCTTAAGTTCATATAAGAGGTTGAGTCTTATCATAGTTACCCTCAGCTTATGTTTATCTTGGGAAAGCTAGTGAAAGTGGGTAAATGTGGGAGGAGGCGCATTAAAAATTGCATCCATAAAGTAAGATAAAAGTTTCTTGTAAATTGGGTGATAAAGTCTGAGAAATAGTTCCAGGTTATGTGCCTTCCTCATATAGTTCATTTTGAATAACAACTTATCCAAACTCCATACAATGAAACTTTTTCACAATTATTGGCCTTAGGTCCAATATGTAATTCCAAATAATGGATGAGGTACATCCATTGATCTAGGTGGATATTGGTGGCCTCCCACCTATTCCATTTGGACCCGAAGCATCAATTCTTTCATTTTTTCAGCTTCAGCACAACTTACTATTTATAGAAGGTTTTCGGGTCCTGCACACCCGGAGCCGTTTTGGGGCATTAATAATCCAAGTGGATATTGGTGGCCACCCATCGAGTCCATTTGAACCCCCATCATCAGTTATTTCAAATAGTAAGTTTCGGCGATAAACATAATGGAAACAAGCTAGGGCGCTGGTAGCGTATCTCTGAGAAGAGATGTGGCATATGCAGGCCTCTGAACTTTGTTACATTGAGGCTCGTAGGCCTATTACAGACATAATGGAAATAAAAGAGCTATGGTATTGGCAGCGTATCCCTGAGAAGAGATGTGGCGGCTACCAACCCTTGAACTGTGTTACAATGTAGACATGATGGAGATGTGGCGAGCTAGGGCACTGGTAGTGCTTATCTCTTAGAAGAGATGTATCAGCTCCCAGCCCCCTGAAATTTCTTACAATGAGGCTCGAGGGCCTATTTATTTTTTAGAAACAATGTAGAATCCGAAACATCCAAAACCCTAACCGTAGGAGATGAAGCGCTAAACTGTGGGCCCCGTTTGGGTAAATTGGTGGCTCAACTTCCCGGGGACGTAACTTTGGCATCTGATCTCTATTTGATGCACTCAATAGCTTGTTAGAAATATCTGTCCGAGCAGTACAACTTTTGAACGAGAAACATCGGTCCATGGACCCATGTTGCTCTCCGTTTTCCCAAAAAGCATCGTTTAGGGCCTCAAAATGGCTCCGAAAGTTTAAGACCCGAAAAACTGCTAAAAATAGTAAGTTGTGCCGAAACTTACAAATTGAAATAACTAATGATGGGGGTTCAAATGGACTCGATGGGTGGCCACCAATATCCACCTGGATTATTAATGCCCCAAAACGGCTCCAGGTGTGCAAGACCTGAAAACCTGCTATAAATAGTAAGTTGTGCTGAAGCTGGAAAACTGAAAGAATTGATGCTGCAGGTCCAAATGGAATAGGTGGGAGGCCACCGATATCCACCTGGATCATTCCTCCCTCCTTAGGAAGCAATGGTCTCCATTGCGTTAAGTTCCTCCATGGGGGGGAAATTTTGCTGAACTTGGTGTTGGATTTGTCCAGGATGTCGCGGACCTGTTGGCAGACGTGCTGGATGTAGATGTGCCACCGGTGGGCAGCCATTGAAGGATCTGAAAAAAAATTGTCCATCATCGCGTTCCTCTGTTTCTCGAGGGCATCCTCTAGCATGATTTTTGAGGTTGAACTCCTTATACCCTGGCCGCGTTGGGGATATGAAAAGAAAAATAGAGAAAAATCAGACCCGCTCTGATACCACTGATAAACATAATGGAAACAAGCTAGGGTGCTAGTAGTGTATCTCTGAGAAGAGATGTGGTGTACGCAAGCCTCTGAACTGTGTTACATTGAGGCTCGCAGGCCTATTACAGACATAATGGAAATAAAAGAGCTATGGTACTAGCAGCGTATCCCTGAGAAGAGATGTGGTGGCTACCAGCCCTTGAACTGTGTTACAATGTAGACATGATGGAGATGTGGCGAGCTAGGGCACTGGTAGCTCTTATCTCTTAGAAGAGATGTATCAGCTCCCAGCCCCCTGAATTGTCTTACAATGAGGCTCGAGGGCCTATTTATTGTTGAGAAACAATGTAGAATCCGAAACGTCCAAAACCCTAACCGGAGGAGATGAAGTGCCAAAACTGTGGGCCCCAGTTGGGTAAATTGGTGGTTCAACTTCCCAAGGACGTAACTTTGGCATCCAATCTCTGTTTGACGCACTCAATAGCTCGTTAGAAAGATCTGTCTGAGGAGTAAAACTTTTGAACGAGCAACATTGGTCCATGGACCATGTTTCTCTCCGTTTTCCCAAAAAACGTCGTTTAGGGCCTCAAAACAGCTCCGAAAGTTTAAGACCCAAAAAACTGCTAAAAATAGTAAGTTGTGCCGAAAATTACAAATTGAAATAACTGATGATGGGAGTTCAAATGGACTCGATGGGTGGCCACCAATATCCACCTAGATTATTAATGCCCCAAAACGGCTCCGGGTGTGCAGGACCCGAAAACCTGCTATAAATAGTAAGTTGTGCTGAAGCTGAAAAACTGAAAGAATTGATGCTGCAGGTCAAAATGGAATAGGTGGGAGGCCACCGATATCCACCTGGATCATCCATGGTGTTGGCAAGAAAAACATCTTAATATTTAGTCATCTTAGTCTTAAACTTCTAATTTGTTAGATTTTTAAAAAATACAATATTTGCAGTCCATAGGTGCAAAGAAAGAAAGCTTCTTTGCATCTCCCCACTCCACCTACCATTATGTAAAAATGATAATTTATAATTTCGTGAACATCATAAATTGTTTTTTTCCTTTAAAGTAAATATTTCATTCTCCAAAAAAAACTTATAGAAAATGACATTGATTATTATAAATATAATGACACTGATTATTATAAATATTTTATCTGGACATTGAAATCAATGAACAAGAAATTATATGGGTCTTGTACTATATTGTAACTCTAAGCACAATGTAATATTTTTTTTTAATAATGTGATGCCCCTTTCAATATTAGATTATGTATTCTTGTTTCCCACCCGTCTTCCACTCTTTGGTATCAAAATTCAATGTGAGCAATTTGATCCTCCATCATTTCCTTATAATTATTCTCATGATCTACTTTCCATCATATGTCCATCTTATGAATTCATAGTGTTACATGACCCAAAATTGAAAAGAATAATGCTCTATAGAGATGGAGAGAAAGACTACATTGTATGGAGTGCCAAGACAAACTTTATGGTAAAAACTATTTTTAATATACTAAAACATCAAAAATATAAAATCATGGCCCAAAGTTGAAGAGAATAATGCTCTACATAGATGGAGAGAAAGACTACATTGTATAGAGTGCCAAGACAAACTTTATGGTAAAAACTATTTTTAATATACTAAAACATCAAAAAAAAATAAAATTAAATTATTTAAATGAAATAATACACAAGACTAATAAACAATGATAAATAGAACTAGATTAAAGAAATAATAAAGAATTATTATTATCATTCATATATATATTGTTTTATTATTATCCTTAATATATTGTTAAATTATGGAATTTTAATATTGTATTTTATTTAGTCATATTAAATTATATAGACTTTTAATATTGTATTTTATTTAGGCATTTTAAATTATATATATATATATATATATATATATATATATATATATATATATATAATATGTCTAAATAAAACAGAATATTAACCAACCATAATTTAACTAATAATTAGAAAAGTAGAATAAAATTAATAAATATAGAAAAGAGTTCTAAAAAAACAAAATTAAAAATATAGAGAATAAGATTAATTGAGGAAGAAATACAAGACAATAAAAATAATTTATTTATTAATAATAATGGACCTCGTTAACAATGAGACCAGAAGAATTAAACAAAAATTAATATAATATATATGTTTAATTAAATAAAATATTACAAAACTATAATTCCACGAGGAACGAGACAAATGAAATAAAAACATAAGCAATAAGAAAATAATAAATTAAGGGAAAAGGAGACTTAAGAATTACATAAAAATATAAATATATAAAACTAAGTAAAAATCTTAAAGACTTAATCAAGTACTAAAATTAGAACAAAGAAATAATAAATGAATTATATATTATATAAACATAATATTTATCTATAATAAAATGAAAATAAATTTAATATGTCTAATTAATAACGAATTATATATATAAACATAAAATTATCTATAATAAAATGAAAATAAACTTAATATGTCTAATTAAATCAAATATTACAAATCTATAAATCCAGACAACGAGAAAACTGAAATAAAAGATAAAGCAATAAGAAAATAATAAATAAGGGAAAAAAAGAGACTTAAAAATTAAATAAAATAAAAATTATAAAGAACTAACCGACGACTATAAGAATGGTTATTTAAGTTTTTATAATTTTATATTTTTATTTAAAAAAAAATTTAAATATTTTTTTCCCTTAATTTATTATTTTTCAAATTATAACATTGTAATATTTTATTTAAATAAAGATATTAAATTCATTTTCATTTTATTACGATGATGATGGTTACCGTCACTTAAGACCAATGTTGTTTATCAGACTTTAAGAGAGGAGAAAGAATCTAAGTTTGATTCTTGCCATATATCAATGAAAATAGGTAAGAGATGGGGGATTATGAGAAAGGAAGGGGAAACTAAAATCTTACGGCTGGAGAGAACTCACATTTTTCTCCTCTCCTTCTATGCACCGAGGTATTCTATTTCCAGAGATGGCCAACATGGGTTATTGGGTAGTAACTATTACAGTCTCCACTATAATTTTGCCTTCATACAGCGAAGGTGGAGGCAAAATCAAAATTATGGCGGGAGAAGATAAGCCACCTACATTTCTATTTCCATGACTTGCTGGTGGGTAAAAATGTGATGGGTGTGGAGATGGTGTCGACTCCCACGATAAACTCATCCTTTTCTCAGTTTGGTTTGGTAGGAGTTATGGACGACTGGTTGACAAAATGGCCGGAATCCAACTCCAAAATGGTTGGAAAAACGCAAGGGTCAAAATAAAGCATCACAACCATTGAGGAAAAGTTTCTACGATGGGGAGATCCGAGAAGAGAAGAAAGGGTAGATCAACATCTTCTTTTTTGTGGATTTTAATGGTCGCAATAAATTTAATCTAATCTTGAAATGCATGTCCTAGATTCAGGCATTCAGGTGATCACTCAGGCAGTTCTTGTTTCTTCCTTGAACCTCTCGATCATTGTATACTTACCTCCAACTCAATAGATTTTGGATACCGTGAAGGAAATAAACACATCCCTAATCCAGGTTTGACCATTGTGTTTCAAGAGATAAGTATTCTTATCATTTTTTTCTTGAAAGAGAGTTTGCATAAAAAAATTATTATGGTGTTGGAAAAGATGCATGTTAACTTCATTGTATAGCTTAAGCATAGTAAAAGATAAGTAATTTAGCTTGTCTATATATATATGCATCTTAAGTAAAAAATATAGGATGCTTGTTCTCTTTTAAAATCGATTTGGTACATGTGGTACATGTGTATGAAATAATAACGAAATCCAAGTTATTTTCTTGAAAATGAATATAGATTAAAGAGGGAAATTCTTGTATAAATTTCATGGGTTGGGAGATAAGTTAATGAGTTTTTCTTGGAAGAGAAGTCATGGAGAACCCATATTAGTTTCACATAATTGTTTCTTTGGGAAATATCATGTTGAATCTTTTGTGAAAAGAATAATTTCTACTTGGGAAAAGATTATGTTGTTTTATATATGTTGCTCTTACTTGAAAATAATAACTTCTTGAAAATATTGCATGGCTAGATGAATTGTGTCAACTTATTGATTTAGGTGTATACAAGGTTAAGCTAACATTTTTATTGTTTCCTAGTTTTATGCATAAAATAAGGTTATCTACGATAATTTCTTGAAAGTGAAGCATGAGAAACTACATGTAGGAAGACAAAGAAACTAGGTTATACTAGCTTCTGTTTTAAGAAGGATTTGTTTACATGAAAATAATAACTAAATGATGGTATAATTCTAAAGAAGGAAATATGTTGTGCATACATTAAATACGAGCTATTATGATAAGCTCTTGCAAGCACAAATAATAGCCATTGTGTTATAGAGATATTTTCTTTGCATGGATAGAAGAAATATTGAGTTATAATGTTCCTTTAGGAACAATTATATGTGAGTAATTTATGCTATCATAACTATTATGTTAGTTTATTTTGGAATAAGATCATGCATATGCATGAAATATTTTTATTAGCTTTCGTTGGAAAGAATATACATATTTGTATGTCGGAAAAGATATCATGTTGTGTTAGATTACATTGGAAAATATTGTTAGTATAAACTTTGAAAAAGAAGGCATGTATTTGTATGCTTTATTGTATTAGTTTTACTGAAAAGAAAGCATGTGTTTGCATGATCTTTTGTGTTAAGCATTTATTTGGGAAGACTCTTTTGGAAGCTATGTTCTCTATTGTGTTAAGCATTCCTTTGGGAAGACTCTTTTGGAATCTAAATGCATTTGCATGCATGGGAACAACATTTCTTGTATTAGATTTCTTTACATGCACCAAAAATAATAGATTAAGGGTTAGTTATTTTGATTAAATTTATGTAATTCGCATGTATGAAGATTGTAACTGATATATTAATTTATTTTAAAGAAATTTCTAGATAGTTGTAGCGATTTGTCTTGCAAGAATGTGTGTTTATGCGAGGGAAATATTAGTTAATATTTTATAAACATCCTTTGGTGATTACATTCTTATAACTAGTGCATACACAGTTTTGTTAAAGGAAGCATGTCGTGATATTATGCTTGCATGTCATGACTCTACCTGAATAGATGGAGAAGTATCACTAGTATAGATTTGTGAATGTGTTGATTAATACTTTATGAATCCTCACACCAATGTATATTGAAGACAACCTTAGCAGAAAATAATGGCGACCTGTGCAAAGGAAATATTATGCTTAACATGGTGGCAGGTAAATTATTAATGGTTCATGTAGATGAGCGTGAGCTGCAGGATGGTCCATTGTACGATGGTACATTGTAGGTATACCCATGCCACAAAGATATGAAGATTAGTGGCTAAATTCTATCATAATTATTGTAATGGATTTAATCTAGATATTTGTATATTTCCTCGTAATATTTATAATAATGGAAAGGGACGGTCTCCCTTATAATCCATTGAGTGAGGGGTGAATACCCTCATGAGCGTTTAATAATAAAATTAAACGTTTGATGGTTTTCACGCTATGGGGTATCCAAGGTAAATTGGTGTTCAATGATGTGATTGATTATTGTTTCGGAATGATGATGTTGATTCCTTTCTTATTGTGATGTTCATACTGCCAAGTATGTGATCACTACATGAATAATGAAATGAATGCAAGGATTACATCGTACAGTTTTATGTAATTTTCTACAACAATGGTTGTTAATTGTTAAGCATCTTACTATTCTTCTACTAAGGTTACACTATGAATTGATGAACATTCTATCTAATGATTAATGACGAATCTTTAATAGTGATTTGGATAGTTACCTATGGATAATTTAATTAAAACTTTCTAACTCCTTGCATTTCCATGTGAGGATATTAGGGTATGTGACAAGTGGTATGAGAGCTAAAGGTTGCACCACTGGCGCCTTTGGGATTTTTTAAGCAAAAAGAAATTGAGGTATGCTACCAATGGACATTAGTAAAGGTATGATTCTAGCTATCTACATATTGATTGATATATGATTCTAGCAATCTACATATTGATTGATATATGCAGTACTCTACTTTTGACATGAGATGTGTGATTCATGTTTATAACTACATTGAAGAATAATAAATAATAAATGTTGCTGCAAAACAGTTTTCATAACATTGGAATCATGTTGAGGATAAAATACAATAAAACCTTTTTTGTACTTGTGAGCAAACTGAGTACTCACTAGTGAAAGTGAGAGTTGACTATCAACATTTTTGTATATGATAGATTGCTGATACATTTAATGAACAAAACTAAAGTTACCATGCACTACTTGAAAAATATGAATGTGTATAGTGATGGTGTGTGAAACTAATGCATGAATGAAAAATATGGGGAAGTCCTTAAAGAGGATGATAGAGTGTTTTAAAAATAAAATTGAATGAAGCCTTTTAGATGTTAAAAATACATAATGAGTGAGTAGTGAGACTTGACTATAATGGCTAGTTGTTGAATGAGTCATGTCATGGCTGCATTAATATTATTAATAGCATTGATTAGTGATGCATGACTAACCGATAAAACTTATATGAATGAATTGATTTTAATTAAAGCTTATTGAAAGTTGTGAACAAGCGATTATGGTGTTGGTAACAGAACACTGTGAGAATTGGAAATGATTGCACTCTTACCCTAACCGTTATTGATATATACCCATTAATGAATATATATATATATATATATATATATATATATTTGCATGACATCATTGTATGCATGAAACTAAAATGATTGTGGAAATTAATGTTTTTAAAAAAAATGCATATTTATGACTAGCATTGTCATTGATATTAAGCATGGGTAGTTTAATGGAAATAATAAAACTTGTGAATGTAAAACATTCCAATGTGAATTGCAACCATACATGTTAAAATATAATGTTATAATGTTCATGATTGTGTTATTTGGGAAATAATAATGTATAACACATGTATGTTATTCATGTTCCTTGTTAATCTAGATACCATTGGACCCATGTTGAGGGCCAAGTATGATGTATGATGTACATAAAGTTTCTTTTTATTTATGTATAATGTGCATATAGTTCATTATGTAATTTACTATGGGAAGAATGAAAAAAGAGAAATTTAACATGCCAGACAGTTGTGAACAATTGTGAAAGGCTAGAAGGCCTTGGGGTTGATGGTGGTTGCCTGCCCAGAAGGGTTGACAATGCTTGCCTGCCTGGATTTCCTCTCCCTAGAGATATATAATCTCAGTAGGGGA
Source organism: Pinus albicaulis (assembly GCA_034641835.2). NCBI lineage: Eukaryota > Viridiplantae > Streptophyta > Pinopsida > Pinales > Pinaceae > Pinus > Pinus albicaulis. The sequence goes on from CM076572.1 coordinate 185,179,358, forward strand.
AAAGAGTTGGCCAAGATGGTGAAGAGGGAAAAACCTGAGGCAACTCTATTGCTTTTGGAGCCTATTGGAGGTAGCCCAAAATTCCTCATAGACAAGAAGCTGTCAGAGGAATATGTAGGATGTTGCCAATAGGAATCCTATATTCAACCTTGTGTGGTCATTGGAATTCTTGAGCTTGTTTTCCAGTGGAATTCCAGACTGGACCTAGTATGGTCTCTGTCAAAAAAAAAGAAAAAACTATTTGGATGTGAAAATTACTCAATTTGCTTGTGGAAACTAGTTCCCAAGGGTTGGGAGGAGAATTTTTTTTTAATCATTGTGGTTCTAATAGAATAAAAAGTTAGCTAATCAGTTTTGTTTTGTATTAAAATGATTTTTTTATATGATTGTGTAAATATTGAGAGGAAAAGAGCCTAGTGCTCAGAAAGGAATTACAAAAATTATAAGTTCCTTTTATTGTATGACTAATATTTTGTATGTCTTAGCAGGGGCTAGGACAATATGCACTTGGTGCATTGATTGACCATTTGTACGATTAGAGAGCTAGGTGCTCTCTAAGTACTTTTTGAAGTACTATGTGAATGTCTTTAGCGGGAGCTAAGACAATGTGCACGTGGTGTAGTGATTTATAGTTTTTATGATTTATCATTAATAGAGGGTTGGTGTTCTCTGAAGACTAGGAAGAGTATTGAGACTAAAATATCACTTGAAATTGCATGAATGATTGATAATTTAAAGTATTTCATTTGATTGGAAATGGTGTGACTAATGTAATTGAATTTGTTAGGCTACTTTCCATGATGTGTTGATGGGTTGTTCAACCATTCTCAGAGTGCTTGTGTGAAATTTATCATTACTTTCAATAGTAACTGGTAAGTAATGGTAAGTGGGTATAGAGATTCTAATTTATTTATTTTTAATGGTATTCCTTGGAAATGGAAGTGCTTTAATTTGAATGGGAAGGATCCCCTTTTGGGTTGTTTAGAATTATATATCATGAATAAAATCTAAGTCCTAGTAAGGGATGAACACCGAGGACGGTGTTCTATTAAGGGGGGAGTATGCAACACACCTATCTTAGAAGCTTCAGTAAAAATGATATAATTATGAGTATAAATTTTATTACTGTTTCCAGCAATAATAACTAGAATCAAGGTTCGTTTGGATGTAAAACTAACTCTTAATAACTATGTATTGATTCTTGCCATATATCGGTGAAAATAGGGAAGATATGGAGGATTATGAGAAAGGAAGGGGAAACTGAAATCATACGGCTGGAGGGAATTCCTGTTTTTCTTCTCTCCTTCTATGCACTGAGGTATTCTATTTCCAGAGATGGCCAACATCGGTTATTTTGTAGTAACTATTACACTCTCTGATGTAATGTTGTTTCGATGCCTTTATATAGCGGAGATGGAGGTAAAATTGAAATTAAGGTGGGAGAAGATAAACCACCTACATTTATATTTCCACGACTTGCTGGTGGGTAAAAATGTGATGGTTGTGGAGGTGGCGTCAACTCCCACCATAAACTCACCCTTTACTCAGTTTGGTTTGGTGAGAGTTATGGACGACTAGTTGACAGAATGGCCGAAAGCCAACTCTAAAATGGTTGGAAAAATGCAAGGGTCAAAATAAAGCATCACAACCATTGAGGAAAATTTTCTATGATGGGGGAGATCCGAGAAGAGAAGAGATGATAGATCATCATCCTTTGTTTTATGGATTTTAACGGCTGCAATAAAGTTATTCTAAACCTGAAATGCACATCCTAGGTTCAGGCGATCACTTAGGCAGTTCCTTCCTTGAACCTCTCATTCATTGTATACTTACCTCCAACTCAATAGAGTATGGATACTGTGAAGGAAAGAAATGCATCTCTAATCCAAGTTTTACCATTGTGTTTCAAGAGATAAGTATTCTTATCACTTTTTCTTGAAAGAAGAGTTTGCATACAAATTTTATTATGGTGTTGGAAAAGATGCATATTAACTTCATTGTATAGCTTAAGCATAGTAAAAGATAAGTAATTTAGTGTGTCTATATATATATATATATATATATATATATATATGCATGCATCTTATGTAAAAAATATAGGATGGATGTTCTCTTTTAAAAGGGATTTGGTACATGTGTATGAAATAATAACAAAATCTAAGTTATTTTCTTGAAAAGGAATATAGATTAAAGAGGGAAATTCCTGAATATATTTCATGGGTTGGGAGATAAGTTAATGAGTTTTTCTTGGAAGAGAATTCATGAAGAACCCATATTAGTTTCACATAATTGTTTCTTTGGGAAATATCGTGTTGAATCTCGTGTGAAAAGAATAATTTCTACTTGGGAAAATATTATGTTGTTTTATATATGGTTTTCTTACTTGAAAAGAATAATTCCTTGAAAATATTCCATGGTTAGATGAATTGTGTCAACTTCTTGATTTAGGTGTTGTTGAGGAGGTAAATCCCCTCTGCGGACAGAGGCGATCCCTACTAGCCCAGCAAGGGTCTAGCAACAATCACGAAATGTTACAACGCAAGTTCCTAGTTACGAATGAAAAGACCAAAGATGGAGGCCTACCTGGAATCCAATGCTATGATCTGAAGAAGAGGGCATTCCCGTTCCTCAGCCTCGGCAGATCACGATCCTCCATGATCTCCGCGGATGGATACCTGCACGTGCAAGAAACAAATAGATACAAGCATAAAATCCAGCATACGCAACTAAATATCAGTCAGAAAGGATATTACTCATATTAACATAATCGAAAACAGAGTGGAACCATAATCGTAATCATTCATTAAATAACAATCGAAAGAGATTACAACCAAAGTTCTGACATCGTGGTCTCCTTCGGATGGGTCTCCAGTCGTTCACGTCTTGCAAAGCTCGCCAGGGAAAGGGTGAACCTCTCCTGAGTCCCTCGATGATAGTCTCCTTACTTGATTCGGCCTTAAGGGAGAAAAGAGGGCTCTTACAGCACAAAGGCTCTTGGGAATTTGGAGATTCAAAGCTTAGGCACTTCAAGACTAGCTTGCCATGGAATTGAGCAGGCTTTTATAGATGGGGAAGGAGGGAGTTGGGATCCCTATTATTGTGGGATTGGGCCTATCAACAAGGAAGGTTCCATTGGAGGTGGCAAACCACTTCCCTTCCATAGAACTCCCGCAGCCAAACCTCCCAACTCAAGATAGGCAATGGTTTTTGAGTTTGTTGAAACACAACTTCCACCATCTTTATTTAAAAAACACTCCTTAAATTGGCTGGCGCGACTACTGCTCTGGGACAGAGTGCCAGTTGGCGCGGCCTCTTTGTAGGATTTTCCCCATTGGCGCGAGTGATGAACTGTCTGCCCGCGCCAATGCAAAAGGAGATGTTTTCATGATTTTTTGCAAGGAGATGTCTTTAGGGAAATTGAAGCTCATGCTTAGAGGAATGCATTGATGATGTTTTCAAGGCATGACAATGTTCACAGGTCACAAAATGGGTCCTCCATTGTGCAGGACAGGGAATGGTAGGGACGGTGACAAATTACTGTGTAACAGATGCCCCCTAAAGTATGAGGCCCGAGAGAGAGAGGGGTGAAATGCTTTACGAGAACATGTTCAACTGAAGGCCCGCCGTCGGAAAACCTGTGCAGAAAAATACAACTGATATCTGAAGTACATGATGCATATGTGGTATGGGTGCAACCACTTGAAATAGAGTACACTATAATCCGGATCCAGGGTATGGGTGCAGCCATCCAGCGAGGATCAAATAAATAGACTCAGGTATGGTCGCAGCCATCCATTCAACGAGTCATATACATAATGATAATAACCCACAATCGCAGCCTGGATTGCAACAGACATAATCCAGGGTCTTGCGCTCCATCTCGACCCAAACAAAGTACAAGTTCAAGCATGTGAATATGTGAGCTGAAGTCGAACATGCAGGAACATTGCCTGATTACCAGCCAATGATGAAAGCTGTTAACAGACGCGAGAGGAACCACCAATAATGACAATGGCCCTCAAGGTACTGTAGGTACAATCTACGGCGGGTGAATCAATGAGTTGGCGTCGAACACCTGCAGAATCACTCGATCGGAGGCCAATGATGAAAACCTCACGTCGAATGCGATGAACCTGCCATTGAGGCATGCAGGCTCCAAGGTACCATAAAGGAGTCTCTAGATCAACTTCCTGGATAATGAGCTGAAGTCGACAGGAAGTGACCTTGATCGAAGGTGGGCCATAACGTTTCCCACATCATCGACACGAGACAGAGGAACATGATGTTTTTGTTGTGAATCAAGATCATATGAGAATCAGAGGAAGGTTGATATTTGCAGAGGTCAACTTCTCTTGAACATATAAACGGCACGACAGTGGACTTGGCAGTATTTGACATCAACAGATCAGAGGTCATGGTGACAAGGCAATGAGCAGAGGAGAGGTCAAAAGGGATTATCCAAACCCACGGAGGCAAAGTGAAGCAACGAGATGAGATGTCCCCAACCCGACACGAATGCAGACAAGTGCCATGTTCAAGAGCGACATACTGCCGACGACAACGACGATGGTTCCATTTTTCCCCCACCATTTCTGGCGAGTACCCAAATTATTTTTGATAACAAGCTTGAAGGGGATAGCATATGCTTGTGATATAAGTCCGCCCTTCGGGCGAATCCATCCTAGTGCATTTAACGAGTCCTAGGAAGGAGAAACTTGGAGAACGTCATTTCGACGGAATCCAATGTCATCAGGGTTTAACGAGTCTGACAAAGGAAGAACTCAGCGTCTTTTCATGTTTAGAGAGTTTGAAAAGACAGCGGAAAAGAAAACTCCACAGGTCCCTTTTCGTAAATAGTTCCCCAGATCCGAAAAGGTAGAAAGCAATATCCGGGAAAACCTCCTAGTCGCAATAGGCTAGGGTATTCCTTTTTCGTAATCAATCCATCCCAGCCCGAAAAAGGGTTAAACTTATACTGGGTGGATGTCGATTCGTGTCCATTTTAACGAGATCAAAACAACAAGGGCCTCGGCGATCTTTTCATATTTAGAGAGTCAGAAAAGAGCTGAAAGATGACTCCAGAGTGACTTTTTCGTGTATTTACCGAGTCCGAAAAAGTATAAAATACAACTCGTTTCCATCGTTAAAGTCGCAAAAACCTGTTGCTGCACATACCAAGCAAGCGTAAAACCCATTTTCGACATAACATATTAAAATATTCGATAAAAATGACTTTTTACAACTCATTTTATGTCAAAAAGTTATAAATATGTCAAATTGGTAAAAACAAAATTACATTTACTATTTACCTTGGTAAAAAGCAACAGTGATCCATTTGGAGCAGAAAATTCTGACGGCGATTGCGACAGATCCGGTTGACCATTCAGTTTCTCGTCTACTACAAGTAAGAGGCGCTTCCCTGCTCTACATTTTCATCCATTTTTTAATATTTTTCCCTTGTAAATCAGTTCTCTGTGGCCACGTTTGAAATTTTAGGGCCGCGCTCATTGGTGCGGGTATCGGGCACGGACCCGCGCCAATGGGCTCTTTTACACAAAGGGCTCGTGCCACGTGGCGCGACTGTTCACAAAACAGCCGCGCTAGCGGCCGAACCTAAAATTCCGCCTAAAAAATCGATATTTAAACCAAATTGCATGGAATTTGAGGCCTATCAGAGATCTAACTAAGGGTTTATGACCATATGAATGCAGGTAATCAAGAAAAATGGCGATTGAATGGAAAGAACGAGAGCATGGAGAAGAGGATGAACAGGCCATTCAAAGTGAGGCTTGCATGAATGCCCTCAGAAACTGTGGGCTAAAAAAGTTCTTCCTTACACCCTGTTTACGAGCTCAGCCCGAGCTCCTCTAGTATTTGATCAGTATCTGGGATGAACATGAACAGGTGTTCAGGTTATGAGATCAGGTATTAGAGCTGGAGGTTTCTGATGTTTATTTTATCACTGGATTGTCCCGCAGAGGTCTGATCCCTGTCTTGACTGGAAGCAGACCATCTGGGGAGAAGATGGAAGAAGTGATGGCACGAGTGTGCCGAGGAGCACAAATGGGATCAAGAAGCAAGAAGGTGGATATCCACACTATCCCTGATCTGGCATTGAGAGTTGTCCTACACACCATCACACGGGCTGCAGGGTCGTAGGCACCGCACGAGGCCACAAAGGCCCAAATCCTGCTGGCCTCAGAATGCATGAGTCCCCTACTGTTTGACTGGGCAACAGCAGTAACAATAAATATGAAAAGGCAGCTCACAAAATGCAAACAAGGTAAACTGAAACAGTTTGGTTATGGTTCCATCCTGGTATCGTTCATTCTGGAACGCTTACCAATCTTCCAGGGCCAAGGGGCCTCAGTAGCAGATCCGATACCATGAGAGCCAAGAATGGCTCGCTGGGCAGCATTAATGCCCAGAGCTGGAGGCGGCCAACAGATGTCCTGGAGGCCGGAGTTCTTTAGGTGGTTACGGCGCCAGCTGATTGTAGTGGAGGACTGGCCATATGCAGGAACTGACTTCACCGGAGACCCAGATCTCCCACTGCCAGAAGGAGATGACTGGGACGAGGAGTTGGGTAAGACCTCATGTTTTTTTATTTTTATGTTTTATGTTTTTTTTGTTAATACACATTCGTCCTAACACATTTTATATATGTATGCAGATGTGGGACCTGAGAGACCAGCTGGAATGTCTCCAATCTCACAGAGGACTCATCTCGCCCCTGATCCTCAGGGAGAGGGCACAGGAGGAGAGGAGTTGATCCAGAATCTCGAGGGCATTGCCCGAGGGATCCCGGACTATGCTCGGCTGGCGGACGTACCGATGGCGTACCAACGTCATACGGTGGGAGTTCCAAGTCGGATCCACCGAATCCTGAGACGCTTAGTGCGTGCAGTCACATGCTATCATGAGCACCATGCGGATTAGCCCTTAGGATTTATACCACACCTATTTTTTGAGAGACGTATCGTCTCCGGATGTACTTAAGACGATTATGTATATTTTGACTTTTATGTGACACACTCTATGTAAACATTTTGATATCTATATATATGTGCATATCTATTTCTGGATGGATCTTTCTTTACATGTGATGATGACTTACAAGTTGCGCAAATGTCTGTCTAATACCAAATTTGCTACTGCATCTGTTAATGTATTCAAACGCCTGGGTATATGATGATATGTAATGTAGTCAAAATTTCTTTCCAGTAATCGAATACGTAGATACAGACGTAAGATGGACGGGTTCCTTACCGAATAGTGTTCGTTCAGTTGTAACACTACAAGTTGTGAATCTAGATACACGAGCAATTCACGGATACCAAGGTTTACTGCCTCAGTTAATAATTCTAACACAGCACTATATTCTGCGATGTTGTTCGTGGTACGTCCTAGACACACTCCTTGTAGGTCAATCAACTCACCAGCAGGATCATAGATTACCCAGGTTGCTGAAGCCAGATTCCTGGTACTGCGGGAGGCACCATCCGCGAAACCAACAAATGGATGAATAGACATCTGCACAACTAGGAAGACCCGATCAACAGAAATATGTTTACAAAGCACACCACACAATACATGCACACAAATGAAAATCACACACCTATGTACACACACCACACCAAGAAATCACTTCAGGCATAGTACTTTTTGAGGTACAACCCATTTCTGGGTTGCGCCAGCGGAACTCCTTCATAATCTATAAGCTCGTAGGCCCCGTTTTTCAAAACGTGTTTTACTATATAGGGCCCATGCCACATAGGCTGGAACTTACCAGCTCCAAGCTTGTCATGTGCTTGATCGTACAGGAGGACGAGGTCCCCTTCAATAAAGGAATGAGGAGAAACAGATTGATCAAAATGAGTTTTGACCCTCTTCTTCTATGCTTCGATAACCAAAGCAGCCAGACGACGGGTTTCATCTAACCGTTCCAGATACAGAAGACTTTCTTCCTCAGCAGAAGTATTAGGTAGAAGCTCCACAGCTAATTTTAACGAAGGAATCTCGCATTCAACCAGAAGAGTTGCTTCCAGGCCATACACCAATTGAAATGGTGTGAACCTAGTTGCACTCTTTGCAGATGTTCGGTATGCCCAGAGAGCTGAGAACAGTTGGAGATGCCAATTGGATTTGTGAATACCAACCGTTCGCTGAAGCATAGTGACCAAAACCTTGTTCACTGCTTCAACCTGACCATTTGCTTGAGGGTAATATGGTGTCGAGCTGTCATGACGCAAGCCCAACGTTGAAGTCAGCTCTGCCATCATATAATCTCGGAAATGAGTATCGTGATCAGTGAAGATGGCTTGAGGAACCCTGAATCGTGCAATAACGTGGTTGAATATAAATTGAGCAGCCGTTTTCCCGTCAGCAGCTAGTGTAGGCATCGCCTCGGCCCACTTGGTGAAGTAGTCAACGACGACAATGATATAAGCATGCCCCCCGGCCGAGTGAGGGTTACACGTCATAAAATCCACGCCCCATTTCGCAAAAGGGCCGACGGTAATAACGGGATGCAATGGTAAAGGCGGCGCGCGCATCTTGCGCTGAAATATCTGGCATGCATGACATTTACGGACTGCAGTGATACAGTCTTTGAATATGGAAGGCCAGAAATAACCTGCTCGCAGAATCTTCTGGGCAGTAGCATATCCGGACATATGTCCACCGCAGGCGCCACTGTGGCAGTCATTTAGGACCTTTTCAGCCTCTTCCAAGGTTAGGCATCGCCAGAGCACCGAATCTACTCCAATGCGGTATAAGGTATCTCCTACTATACGATAGGGTTGGGACTGGTGCAGAATCCGACGGCCGGCAGCTTTATCCAACTCAGACTGAAATTTCGAGGTCTGAAGATACACTATTATGTCACCGTACCAAGGGTCACGAGTACTGATGAGGAAAAGCGTTTCGTTCGGTATATGGTCTTCAGAGTGTGAGGGAGCAGAGTCTGTAGGGAGAGAGCATATCAAATCCGCGAAGACCAGTGATTTAGTTGACTTAGCAGTAGTGAACTCTAAGTCAAACTCCTACAGGATCACAATCCATTTGGAGTACTTGCCCCCCAGTAATTGTCTAGAAAGAATATACGTCATAGGGTTGCAGTCTGAAACCACTGTTATCGTACGCAAAAGGATGTAATGGCGAAAGCGTTGTACGGCGTGTACTGCTGCTAATGCCAACTTCTCGACATGAGCATAACACATTTCTGGGTCGAGAAGGTTCCGTGACAGGTAATAAACAACATGTTCATCACCGTGATCGTCATCCTGCACCAAGACCATGGCTATGGTGCTAAATGCGGCGGCTAGATATAAAGTGAAGTCGCGGTGGTAGTCCGGAGGATGAAGCAATGGAGCATTGACAAGCAACGTCTTTAGCTTCTCAAAGGATTCCTGAGCAATTTCATCCCAATGAAAGGGAACGTTCTGCTTTAACAAACGAGTGAATCCTTTGGCCACCTCGGCATAATTCAGGATAAAGCACCGAAGAAAGTTCGCTTTCCCTTGCAGACTCTGTAATTGATACAGGGAGGAGGGTGATGGGAGATTTACGATGGCCTCGACCTTTAAAGGGTCAAGGCGAATTCCGTCTTTCGAGACTATGAATCCTAAAAGACAGCCAAAATCAACGCAGAAGATGCATTTATGAGGATTGAGCCTGATATTGTAGCGCCTGCAATGAAGAAAGATCTGGCGAAGATGCTCAGGATGGTCCTCTCAGTTACCCGAATGGGCTGGCAAGTCGTCCAGATAAGGCTGAACGATATGGAGAATGTCATGAAAAGCGTAGGACATCGCACGCTGAAAAGTGGCTCCAGCGTTCTTCAAGCCGAACAGGAGTTTTTTATACGCGAAAGTACCCCACGGATAGATGAATGTGGTCTTGTGTTGATCCTTAGGTGCAATATTGATTTGGTTATATCCTGAGAAACCGTCCATTAAGGAATAGATCTCACTCCCGGCACATTCGTCGATGATCTGATCTATAAACGGAGTGGGATAATTATCTTTTGGACAGGCGCGATTGATGTCGCGATAATCCACACAGACTCTAATCGTACCCTGCTTTTTATTGACAGGGACAATGTTAGACACCCATTCTGTGAGGGGGATGGGATAAATAAAACCCGCATTCAGAAGTTTTTCAACTTCTGCCTTGATGGCGGCGGCTTTTCGAGGATGCATGGGGCGTAAGCGTTGGCGCACGGGTTTCGCACCTGGATAGGTTGGAATCTCGTGCACTACGATACTGGGATCAATCCCCGGCATTTCCTCGTAAGACCATGCGAAAACATCTCTGAATTCTTTGAAAAGCTCAGTATAGACTTGAATCTCATCGGGAGAACAAGTCACACCCACGTGAATATTCTCAACGATCCCCGGTTTAATGGAGATGTTGATTGGAACAGTTTGAGTAATGTTACTTAGGTTACCCTCCGAAAAAACCTCGTGCGTCAAGATGGGCGTTTGAAGAGGAGGGGAAGGAACCTGAGTAGCATAACGCTCCAGACAATCAGTCATTGCCCCCAAGCTAGGCATAAACGAGGAGCGATGATGTCCATCGCCCCAAGGCAGCTCCTCAAGAGACATAGCTTCAATGATAGCCTCATCGGAAGGAAAAGTCTCTCTTAGAGGATCAGGTGAATCAGCCTAACCAAGCCAGGGGGATTGAGAGTAGACGTCGAGAGCCATGCTCAAAGGAGCATGCTGAGGAGGTGGAGGATCCGATGCAGCAACAATCTCATAGTAGTTGATCTCTACTGGCGTTAAAGGCATGGATTCTCCAAACTCATATACCTGCTCAGGTGTAGGAATGAGCCAGGGGTCATCGGACCTGGACAACATGTTGACTTGAGCGGTATGCGGTGGCGGTGCAGGAAAGATACCCATGAGGACTGGGTCTTTGAAGAGACCAGGTCCTACACTGTCTGGGGGATTCAGAATTTGATCCACGTATGGCACGTTGTTCTCATAGTTAGAGGTGAAAAATGACAACTGATCCATTGTGACAATCTTGCCCTCATGAGGGAACTTAATGAATCGAAAGACGGTGGACGGCACGCAGAGCATGGCATGGGTCCAGCTGCGGCCAAGAAGTATATTGTAGTTGAGTTTAGTGTCAACCACTTCTACTTCTACGTTGACATTTTTTCCCTGTAATGTGATCGCTAGACTCTCGAGAACGCCCAGGGGTTTAGATTCCCGACCATCAAATGCCTCAAGGGCATTGGGAGATGACGACAGGGCTGGAGAGCCGATGGCCTTCCAGCAAGTGGAGGACATAACGCAGGTAGATGCACCCTCATCCACGACGGCCCTATGAATTTTCAGACTGTTAATCCCGACTTGAATAACCAGAGCGATTTGATGTGGAAGCCGGGGAGTGAAATTCTCCAAATCGAAGGTGAGAAGACTCGAGTCGGCGGGATCAATGCCCCCGATTGCAGACAATAAAGCCTTCCATTGTGAAGGACAACTTTGAAGAACTTCTAGCGCAGTCATGGAAGACGGCGCCTGTGCCAAATCCTCAACAATGCTGTAATGTTGAGCGGCACGAGCATTTGGATTATAAGAAGATCTTCGAAGGACACCTTTAGGAGGTGGCTTCACAACAAGTTCAAGAGTAGGCTTCTCGATTTCCAATGGACCAGAGACAGGTGGGGGAGGCAGCCCATCTGCAACTGCCTTCCTGGGTGCCTGCCGCGATTCGTTGTAATCCTTCGACCGCGTAGCGACAGAGATAGGTGCAACACTCTTCACCATGAAAACCTGAGACCCAAACGGTGCAGATGGTGACGGTTGTTCGACCATCTGGGTCTGCTGAGAGGGAAATGGCTCTTTTAACACGGCCGGAGTCCCTTTTGGGCCTTTAAGAAGTTGACTAACCTCGGATCGTCGTGGACAATCCTTAGTATAATGGTCCCCTTCACAGATGAGGCAAGGGTACTTCGGTTTACGCTGGGAGCCATCCTCAGTACGAGATTTAGATTCTGGTTTCGGGGCATCAGATTTAGATTTGCCTTTTCCCTTCTTCTTCCCCTTGGAGGATTTGTTCGCAAGATTGGCCTTAACGGCATTCACCTCCGCGGTTTTGCCAGAATCGGATGAGGCGGGATTAGCAGAAGTATTGTTGGAAGAATTAGCCTTATGATTCCCATTCGAAGATTTCTTCGAATTTTGAGAGACAGAACCAATGACACCATCCACCGCAGGGGTAGGCGGAGCCTTAGTGGTTCCGGGCCGTGGAGCATCAGTCAAGATGTCATAAAGCGTGCCGGACTGAGAATAGACAAGATCCAGGTATTGGGCACGCGCGATGGCTTGTTCCTCTGTCACGCACGCTCCCATCGCAATATCCTGAGCGATTTTATTCACAAAGGAGGTGGTGAACCAGTGAGTCAGTATCTGATCAGGTATGTGAAACTTGATCAGTCTACGACGGCGCCGCCACTCATGAATGTGATCCGAGATGTGAGTGGCTTTATCCTGCTTCAGGGAAGTCAGGAGGTGCATCCCGACTTCATACCGAACCGGTAACTGAAAATGCGTGAGGAAAGCCATGGCTAAAGAGTTGAAATCTTGGAAAATGCCATGGGATAACTCTATGTACCACTTAGCAGCAGCTCCAGTTAAAGTACGCTGGAAGAGGCGCAGGCGAATCGAATCGTCGACCCAAGAGTTAGACGAACACCAAAGATGATACGTCATCACATGCGCCTGGGGGTCCTCCCCAACTTTTCCCTCAAACTTGGGGCAATCACCTGGTATCTTGGTGGGAACCGGAGGCCAATACGGATTATGTAAAATCGGATCATTGGTCAACTTTGAAACATCCGGCAGTTCCAAGGTAGCCAGGAATGGCAATGGAGGATTAACTGCCATGCTAGGCCCAGGATGAGGTCCGGTACCCATACTCCACGATGGTTGTGAATATCCTTGCCCCCACGGGTTCTGTCCTGCAGGATTCTGACCGTAGGGGGCGTAGGTCGTATAACCAGACTGATTTGGATGCTGGTAACCATAGTGTGGGGCTTGATAACCAGGGTATGGACCCTGATTATGTGTCGGCCCCGTATAAGCAACGTTTGGATTTGGCTGCTGAGTGTAGGTAAAACCGGGTGGAGGAGGATAATACTGAGAGCCTCTAGGGTGGTTATAGTTTGGTTGAGACTGACCATGAGGATAATAACCACCCTGAGGATGAGCAGACTGCTGAAAAGTGGAACCCTGTGGAGTCTAATACGTAGGGCGCAGCTGTTGATTTGGCTGCGACATTGAATGAACCGACTGCTGTGCAGGGTTAATGGAATGAGCGGGCTGCCCTGAATGAACAGGTTAACCCGACTGAGAGGGCTGACTTGAGTGAACAGGTTGACCCGGGTGAGAGGGCTGACCTGAATGACCAAGTTGACCCGGATAGACATGTTAGGGTGGCGATGAGGTGGCTAAAGGCGGGTATTCTTGAAAATAAGGGACTTATAGAGTTCTAAGGTGTCCTTAGATTGTCACTAACTCAAAGTCCCACCGTGATCGCCATTATGTTAGGGTCCCGTGATTTGGCCGATTGGCTAGCCAAATGACGAAGTAACATCAAACCAAGCTTTGGAGCCCAAGGACCTAGCCTTCCTGGACTCAGAGAGGGCTCTCTCTAAATGTGTAAAAGATGTCGGTGTGTTTACTTGCGGTGTTCTGATATTAGGCTAGTTATGAAGTGTGTTTTTGGTTTTTTTGGTTTTTTTAGTTTTTAAGTTTGTGAGGGATAAAACTGATCAAATACATAAACTGGATAACAAGATGCAAATAAATTGGGCTATGGGGTCAAACAGGTCAAGGAAGCTATGAAGTGATGATGTAAAGCTGCTGTAGGGCCGATTTGATTCACGGTAGAAGGGATCTTTGGGCAAAATGGATTAAGTGGACAATAAGTTGGTGAAAGACAAGGGATTTCAAGTGTAACTAGTTCATAGCAGACATGAACATGTTATAGCAAGCCATTAATCATGCTGAGTATAACCATGAGCTAATTAAAACATTGAAATCAAACATTCCAGCCATACATAGAGGTATAAGACCCTCTAACTTTGGGAAAAGGCTATCAGACTTTGGGGAAAACACACAAGACAAACTAACAACTCATCAACTACGCCGGAACGCCTAAACATAGTCTCTAAGTCATTGGGCACTTGGACAAATAATTTTTCATAGTTTTAGGCAAAGGGCTAGATCGGGACTAGGCCTCCTTGGTTCAACAAGATGATCAACAAATCAGTCAAAGAGAAAGTTTTATGGACAGAACTATGGGCAGCTTAATAGGTAGGTAGGGAAAACCATACATCCTACTCAACATACATAGAACTTATGAATAAAACTTAGCAACGATACCTTAAGTTACTAAAGAGCAGCTGAGAATTCTTTAGCATAACTAAGGGAGAAGAAAACATCAAGCTATGAAGATTCAGGGATTTTGAGGTGCCTCCATGGGCATATCTCAAAATCAATCTCTACTGATCTATAGCAGCAAGAAAAATGGATTATGAATGAAAACTAGAAGACAAAACATATTAAGAAGCACTATACCATTCTACCATGTCAAGGAATCCATCAACAATCCTTCATCATTCCTCAAAAGCATCCAAGAGGCAGTCCAAAAATCATAACTCAAGTGTATTCTTCAAAGCTCATATGACCAATGTATTAATTCTTCTCTCAAGTTCAGCCTCCTTTTTGTTTTAAATAACTTCCTGTCTGAAGGTAAATTACTCATGATACATCTGTCTCTTGAATGGTGAGAGAGATGCATTTGCCCCAAACTCAAAAACTGACAATTTATCAAACTACCTCTTTGTCCATTTATGACATTGTACACCTATTTACCAAGTCCTTCTTGGGGGCCAAACTTGAATAAAAAAGAGATCCTTTAAACTTAATGGCAGGTGACAATGGGGTATTTTTTAACCCTTTTTTAAAGCAACTGCTCCTTGTGGTATCAATGCATGCATATGTTCAATGTTGTCTCCCTTCCACTTCAGGTACAGTCTGCCAGACAGCTCTTTTGAATAGGAGCACCAATACTTTTGCATCATAAACACTAACACTTACCTGTGCAATGGCTCCTATTCAGTTTTTGGTATCCTTCCACTGCTTTCTTATATCAATCAGTTTCAGCAACCTGCAATAGCTTTGGCCATCTGCTCATACATGGAGGAGGCTCTTCATCAGGTAAGGTATCTGAAGGCTTTTTGACCACTATGTTTGACACGGCCTTTCTCTGAATGTGATGGTAAGTAAACCACTTGAAAAACATCAATCTTAGCATCTTTACTTGCAAGCATCACTGTATTTCAGAAGAAGCCCTAGCCACAGTGACACTGTTTCTCTGTACTGCTCTAAGGGTGACTAAAATATCATCATGTGTTTTGGTCATCTCATGACAAACCATTTGAAGGATAATCTCTGTAATTATGGAGGTCAGTGTCTTATGAGAAAACAAGAACTTTCCTTCTGCCTGGGTAATGGCATTTGTTGTCAGCATCTGTTCTATTTGATCTTGTGGATAAGAAGGGTACTTATGATTGGAATTTTCACCAATGACATGCCTTTCTTCATTTCAACAATTCACATGATTTGAAAGCTTCAGATGACCTCCTTTATCAGACCAGACTCTTTTTCTTAGCATATTCCAAACTCTGTTCCTGTTATGACCATCACTCAGATTCATAAAATCTGGAGATATTGTTTCACTGTTCAATACAAAGCAAACCTGGACCTTTGCAATCTTCCAAGTCAATATTTGGCCAGCGCCCTCTGCTTGTGGATGAAGGAGGCACCCTAACCCTCTGCTTGTAAATGAAGGAGGTTCTGGGCCTTGACAATTTACCAGTTTGCTGAGACAGTGGTGTCCCTTTCTTACTGTGATTTTCATGCTGGAAAGAGCTGTAAAGTCCAGATGAGTAGCTTTCTGTTTTGCAGACATATCTCAAGCTTAAGTTACATTTAGAAGCAGCTGTTCCTCTAACTTGTAAACTCAAACATTTACTCCATGAGATGAAATTATATTTCCTGCCTTTGTAGAAACCATAGAACACTGTGAAAAACCTAATAGTTAGCTTGAGATTGGGTTTTATGCGGTGTTGAGATCTAGGGGGGGTGAGTGGCGCGACTTAGGGCTGCTTGTTAAATTCATTTGCAAAGTAAGAGGTCAGTCATGGTAGGCCTATTGCAGATGGAGGCTTTTTGGCTTTTTTATGATTGCCAAGGGTGAAATGTCTTAAAACGCCACTTCCTAACATAGGGGATACTTTTGAACCAGATGTGGGTTTGCCCTTTAAAGCTGATGGGCAGACCAATAAGGCTGAAGCTAGATAGGATTGTGATAATGAGGTTTTGATTTCGACATGGGCGAACTGAAAAGGTAGAAGGGCGAAAAAAGTTTTAGGAGGGTTTTCTGGATGACATATTGACATAAGGAAATCAGTTTCTAGAAAACTCAGCTGTAGATATAGTCATCACTAACATGTAAAAATGCGATGTATAACAAGACGGGCGGCGGATTTGCGCGGGTTAACTGGGTTGTAAGTGAGCCCCGGTTTGCACCGAATAAGCTTTGGCTTTTGGGCTTGAGGACAGGTTGTACCGGATGAACCGGTTGGCCTGGTGGTGGAACAGGACCAGGTGCTTGCTGGAAACCGGTTTGACCTGAAGCAGAACCATAGGATGGTCCCGGCTGATATGCAACGTTAGAAACAACAGGATACTGCGGTTGCATTGGTAAAGAAGGCTGGATTTTCCCCCCAGGACCATAGACCGGTCCCGGTTGATACCCCGGCTGAGGCTGAACAGGTTGACCAGAAGGGCTATAATACTGTCCTTGCGGACCGTACGATGGCCCTTGTTGGCCGACAGGATAGCCTTGAATGGGCTGCCCCTGTGGATGATAAAGATAGCCAGGTTGGCCCGTAGGTTGGCCTTGGAAAGGCTGTCCTTGCGGGTTATAAGCCTGGTTATACGGTAAACCTTGAGCATAGAGATAAGCCTCAGGAGCGGGTAGACACAAAATCTCCCCATGCTCGTCATACTGACCTGGGAAAGCATACACGGGAGTACCATCCTGTGCATAGTGAAAAAAGTAAGATCGGTAGGGATCTTGGGAGGACGGTCCAACCTCGGCGTTCGGCTGTTGCAAAGACAACCGATACTCCTCCGGAGAAATATTCTCCAGTATAGCAGTGGCTAGATAAACATCTTCAGGAGTTGGCCCAGCCCTAGTAGCAGATGCTGAGACAACAGGAGAAGAGGCAACCACACAGACAGTGGGCCGGATGGGAACAGAAGTGACGGGCGTCTGAGGAGACACCCCGGGTGTAGTAGCAGCTGGCCTCAAAGCAGGAGATGATATTCCCATAGAGGCTGCAGTGGAAATGATCTGACCCAGAGATCTGTATCCCTGTGGTAAAGAAGGACTGGCTGTTGACATGGCAGCCAGCTCAGAGTTGTCTCCCTCAAACAATCTTCGTGGGAAGAGCTGATAGTCTTCACCAGACGTTGGGATTTCCTCACCAGAATCACTCATGGTTGATCCTGCCATTAAATCATGCAAAATATGGCGAGGACTAGGAGGAAATACAGCAGCAACAAAAGGTGAACCCGATGTAAGAGAAAGGAAATCAGCTCCTAATCTCAATTCAGACAAAGGGTCCGAAAAGGGCCAATTGAACTCAACTGGTCCTCCAAAGGGTTGCTCAGCGAGAACCGGTTCCCCGTCAGGAAACTCAGAAACAACAGGCTGCTGTGGTTCGACAGAGGATTGGGAAGCCTCTGAGGAATCGTCCGTGTAAGGACTACCAGTAGACGAAACCGAGGGTTCCGCCACTGTGGCAAAAGACCGGAGAAAAAGAAGAAAACACACACACGGGCTGAAAACGAGTCAAGGCACATGATCAAACGGTCAACAAGAAATATCTAAGCGGGCGTGTAATCGTGGGTGATTAATTTTTACCACATTGAAAAGTAAGAAACTCTACTGTTTCATGTTTTAAGAGTCGAGGAACGATAGAAAGATGACTCTATCTCTTTCAGATTTGATACAAGCGTGAAAGGACAAGCGCTTGACGGTCTTTTCAAATTTAGGGAGTCAGAAAAGACCAAATGACTGCTCAGGAAAAACTAGGCACAAAGGGTGTACCAAATATCTGTGAACTGCAATATACACCTTGGTTTCAATAATGAAATAGAAATCGACCAAGGACTTTCCGTACGTGCAGGTAGTCTCCCCGAATGCTGTGTTCGGTGTATCACGGGTATAGGGCGGCAGACTCGGCTTCCTGTGGATAAAGGATTGAAAACCTAGAGGGGTCTCCCTTTATATACGCGACGGTACGGGGAGCACAAGTCCGTGCTAGCGTTGTCTAAAGCCAAAAGGCGAACGACAGCTGCTAGGTTTAAAGACGCCGGAACACGTCTCTAGCCTAGACCTCTAAATATGTTTCGTTAGATTTCAATGCTGCCTTAGGTTAATTGGATAGATTTTAAAGTTGATCTTCAATTAGGTTTCAATTTTCAGGCCCTAACGAATGTATTGTTTCAAAAACTCCTAAATGCAAAGCTACATGCCACAGTAAACCATTTTGTTCGATGAAAACTAGCTACAGAAGAGTTGAGAGTCTTTACACAAACAAAATGATTCGGAAGACAAACAATGAGATCTCTAATGCAACTAATGAAATTGAAAAAATTTCATTCAAATCACTAATCACTAGTAAAATCGAAAAATTTCAATTTACACTAATTCAACCAAAAGCACAAGAGATTTTTTTGTAATTTTCAACGTTTGATAGCTAATATGCACTAAACAAACTGAAAACAAGCGGAACAACTTGAGAAATGACATTGAGAGAGCAAAACAAGAAAATTTAACTCAACAACACAAGCAATCAGATCCCAAATCGACCAAAGTCTCTCAAAACCAAGAAAAGACTCAAAGGCTCCAATGGACCGTGTGATCTAGGCCCAAAGAAAGACCAAATGAAATTTGAATGAAGGAATGAGAAATCACCCAAAAATTGCAACAAAACAGTAAACAACTACTAAGAGGATGCGTAGGAGCAATCAGAAAGTCGATTGGACAAACGAAACACCAAAACTCCCAAGGAGGGCTCGATACACTAAGCCACTAGATACCCTAGGGCTCAAAACGTGAAATCGATAGATAAAAGCAAACAACCAAAGGATGAAGGCAAATTGCCAGTCAAACAGGACTCCAACACACTCAGGTAGTCAGAAGACCAAGAAGAAAAGCACTGACCAGACTCAGAGAGCTCAAAACTGAGCAAACTCAAAAACCTTACAAGAGTGGCGCGACTGTAAGGCTGCAACTGGCGCCAGAAAGCAATTGGCACGTGCTAAACAAAAGAAACATGCACCAATTGGCGTGACTGTGGGGCTAAAAAGCGCGCCAGTCGAGTTTCTCAGCCAAAAACAAAAAAGAACTACTCCAGAAGCAGATCAATGTATACTAAGCAAACCAAGAAGCAAAAAACAGCAACAGAACCCAACCTAGAAGGCTCATCAAGCAAGGAAAATCATAAAATAGTCAAAGCGAGACAGTGAAATCTAGACGATCCCCAGTGGAGTCACCAAATTGTTGAGGAGGTAAATCCCCTCTGCGGACAGAGGCGATCCCTACTAGCCCAGCAAGGGTCTAGCAACAATCACGAAATGTTACAACGCAAGTTCCTAGTTACGAATGAAAAGACCAAAGATGGAGGCCTACCTGGAATCCAATGCTATGATCTGAAGAAGAGGGCATTCCCGTTCCTCAGCCTCGACAGATCACGATCCTCCACGATCTCCGTGGATGGATACCTGCACGTGAAAGAAACAAATAGATACAAGCATAAAATCCAGCATACGGAACTAAATATCAATCAGAAAGGATATTACTCATATTAACATAATCGAAAACATAGTGGAACCATAATCGTAATCATTCATTAAATAACAATTGAAAGAGATTACAACCAAAGTTCTGACGTCGTGGTCTCCTTCGGATGGGTCTCCAGTCATTCACGTCTCGCAAAGCTCGCCAGGGAAAGGGCAAACCTCTCCTGAGTCCCTCGACGATAGTCTCCTTACTTGAGTCGGCCTTAAGGGAGAAAAGAGGGCTCTTATAGCACAAAGGCTCTTGGGAATTTGGAGATTCAAAGCTTAGGCACTTCAAGACTAGCTTGCCATGGAATTGATCAGGCTTTTATAGATGGGGAAGGAGGTAGTTGGGATCCCTATTATTGTGGGATTGGCCCTATCAACAAGGAAGGTTCCATGGAAGGTGGCAAACCACTTCCCTTCAATAGAACTCCCGCAGCCAAACCTCCCAACTCAAGATAGGCAATGGTTTCTGATTTTGTTGAAACACAACTTCCGCCATCTTTATTTAAAAAACACTCCTTAAATTGGCTAGCGTGACTACTGCTCTGAGACAGAGCGCCAGTTGGCGCGGCCTCTTTGTAGGATTTTCCTCATTGGCGCGAGTGCTGAACTGTCTGCCCGCGCCAATGCAAAAGGAGATGTTTTCATGATTTTTTGCAAGGAGATGTCTTTAGGGCAATTGAAGCTCATGCTTAGAGGAATGCATTGATGATGTTTTCAAGGCATGGCAATGTTCACAGGTCACAAAATGGGTCCTCCATTGTGCGGGACGGGGAATGGTAGGGACGGTGACAAATTACTGTGTAACAGGTGTATACAAGGTTAAGCTAACATTTTTATTGTTTCCTAGTTTTATGCATAAAAGAAGGTTATCTATGATAATTTATTCAAAGGGAAGCATGAGAAACTACATGTAGAAAGACAAAGAAACTAGGTTATATTAGCTTCATTTTGAAGAAGAAGGATTTGTTTACATGGAAATAATAACTAAATGATGGTAGAATTATAAAGAAGGCAATATGTTGTGCATACATTAAAGAAGAGCTATTATGATAAGCTCTTGCATGTGCAAATAATAGCCATTGTGTTATAGAGATATGTTCTTTGCCTGGATAGAAAAAATATTGAGTTATAATGTTTCTTTAGGAAGAATTATATGTGAGTACTTTATGTATCATAACTATTATGTTATTTTCTTTGGGAAAAATATCATGCATATGCATGCAATATTTGTATTAGCTTTTGTTGGAAAGAATATACATATTTGTATATGGTAAAAGATAACATGTTGTGTTAGACTACATTGGAAAAGATTGTTAGTATAATCTTTGAAAAAGAAGACATGTATTTGTATGCTTTATTCAATTAGTTTTACAAAAAAGAAAACATGTGTTTGCATGCTCTATTTTATTAAGCATTCCTTTGGGAAGACTCCTTTGGAAGCTATGTGCTCTGTTGTATTAAGCATTCCTTTAGGAAGACTCTTTTGGAATCTATATGCATTTTCATGCATGGGAACAACATTTGTTGTGTTAGATTTCTTTACATGCACCATAAGTAATAGCTTAAGGGTTAGCTATTTTTATTAACTTATGTAATTTGCATGTATGAAGATTGTAACTGATATATTAGTTTCTTTTAAAGAAATTTCTAGGCAATTGTAGCGATTTCTCTTGCAAGAATGTGTGCTTATGCGAGGGAAATATTAGTTAATATTTTATAGACTTCATTTGATGGTTACATTCTTATAACTAGCGCATATGCAGTGTTGTTAAAGGAAGCATGTCATGATATTATGCTTGCAGGTCATGACTCTACATGAGTAGATGGAGAAGCATCACTAGTATAGATTTGTAAATGTGTTGATTAGTACTTTATGAATCCTCACACCAATGTATGTTGAAGACAACATTGGCAGAAAATGATGGCAACTTATGCAAAGGAAATATTATGCTTAACATGGTGGCAGGTAAATTATTAATGGTTCATGCAAATGAGTGCGAGTTGTAGGACGGTCCACTGTACGATGGTACATTGTAGGTACATCCATACCACCAAGATATGAAGATATGAATATTAGTGGGTAAATTCTATCATAATTATTATAATGTCTTTAAACTAGATATTTGTATATTTCCTTGTAATATTTATAACAATGGTTAAGGGATGGTATCCCTTATGAGCCATTGAGTGAGGGGTGAACACCCTCACGAGCGTTTAATAATCAAATTAAGTGTTTGGTGATTTTCACCCTACGGAGTTTCTGGGGTATATTAGTGTTCAATGATGTGACTGATTTTTGTTTCAGAATTATGATGTTGATTCCTTTCTTGTTGTGATGTTCAAAATGTCAAGTATGTGATGGATACATGAATAATGAAATTAATGCAAGGATTACATCATACAATTTTATGTTAAGGTACTACAACAATGGTTGTTAATGGTTAAGCAACTTATTATTTTTCTACTAAGGTTCCACTATAAACTGATGAAAGATCTATCTAATGATTAATGAGGATTATTTATTAGTGATTTGGATTGTTACCCATGGGTAATTTGTATAAAAAATTTATAACTCATTGCATTTCCATGTGAGGATATTGGGGTATGTGATAGTGCCCCGAGATAGCTATAGGTGGGTTGTCTTAATAGGTCAAGAAAATTGGAAATGTGGTAGATGGTAGGGAATTGAGAATGAATGTGAGTAAGAGTCGAGAAGTCTCAAAGGAAGTGTTTTCATCTTCCACCTGCTTAGAATTACAAATCAGACAAATCCTATCATTCCAAGGGGTCTTGGGAATAGAACACTTCTCGGTCTTACTTCGAAGCTAATGGGAATTAGTTCTTATCTTAGCGATGTTCATTTTTTTCTTATTGTTGGACAACATAGAGAGATCATTATGATTATCAACGGTGGGGTTGATCACTTCCTTATAGTATCTTAACTTCATTTTACCCTCCAGCTCCTAATCCTCCCAAAAATTTTCCTTAAACTTGGAGGTAATAGTATTTTTTATATTATCTTTGCTTCCCATACTAAGCTCCTCCTTAGTTCCCCAATGGTTGAGCCATGACTGGGCATCCTTATTCCACCAGCGCTTGAGGTGAAGGTGAGGGTTTTGACTACAGTTAGAAGCAATTTTAGGGAGCCCTTTTTATTCCATGTTGTCAAAATTCTTCTTATATATTAGATATCTCAACATAGATGTATGTTCAATGGGGGACAAACCAGATTCAATCAGGAGGATAGGATAGGTAGTATTTCCTTTGATCTTAAGGTTGCATATTATGAATTTCTTCTGAATCATCTCAATATTTCTCCATGACTCTCTGGATGTACTACAACCCCAAAATTCACATCCGTATAAGACCACAAGGGTGACAAGGGTCTCGAAGAGGAACCTAATTTTACTCCAAATGTAAATATCGACTAACTTACAATTGTTTTCAAGCTCATAATAAGCTTTCCAGCTCCCAATAATCCTTTTCTTGATGCTATAATTCCAGTTGAGATGATGAGGGAAGTCAATTCCCAAATACTTGTAAGAAGAAACCTACTCTAAGCACTAGTTATTATACACAAAACTACCATGGGTGATCTTCTTGGATTTCATGATCATGAATTTAGTCTTGCCAGTATTAACTATCATACCCATCTTGGAGCAGTAGTCATGAAGAATCTCGAGCAGTTTCTCAAGCTCCTCATGGATTTTTGCAAGAAGAATGATATTGTCAGCATAGAGGAGAAGAGTAATGAGAACACTAGCAAGCTTAGTGCCCTTGCACCCCACAGATTCCAGACACTTCTCTAGCTTATTGATGTATATGCCAGAAATGGTAGGGGATAGGGGACACCCATGCTTAACTCCAATGTTGCATTTAATGTCTTTAGACCACCCCTTGTTGGTCTTAATATTGGCAGTGACAATCTCGTAAAGACGGATCACAACAATCTTCAGCTCAGGAGGGACCATGATTTGTTTTTCTCTCTCCCAAATTTTATCTCAAGGGACAGTGTCGAAGGCTTTTATAAAGTCCAAAAAGAAACAAAAGAGATCTGCTTTACTATTGAAACATTCCTCCGTGATGATTCTAAGAGTGACCATATGGTCAATAGTCGAGTGATGTCTCCTAAAACCAGCTTGCCCTTTAGCTCTTTTTCCCTGGTGTTCAAGCCAACGGCTAAGCTTCTTCTTCAAAATGAGCCCATAAAGCTTGACCAGGATATGGCTAACCGTAATGCTCCTATAGTTGGATGGAACACTCTTGTCCCCATTTTTTAATATAGGTACAATAAGGCTTTGCATCCAAATCTGAGGGAAGGCATGTGTTACAACCAATTTGAGAAGCTTGTGGAGATAAGGAATGAGGATAAATCTTCCCATTTTAAGCATCTCAGCTTGGTATCCTTCAATATCTTTAGCTTTCCCATTAGCGAGCTTATTTATACCATACTCAATATTCTCAAGAGAGAATACATCCTCCTAAATTGGAGTGATTAAGGTGGTGCCCATAGTGTTCGGAAAGTCATACAACTTCTTAAGATAGTTGTCTCAATTTTATAAGGGAATAGAATGGTTATCTTTGGTTTTATGGACAAGAACATTCCCCCAAAAAATTTTGGGCGTGAATTTATAAAGGTGGAGAATATAATCCCGTCTTTTATTAATATATGATATTTTATTCCTCTTGATGATATTTTTGTATATATTGATATTCTACAGCTTAAATATTTCATTATGGGCGTCTCTGATCGCTTTCCTAGCCATTTTGCAATCTTTTTCATATCTTGGATTGGAAGTTCTATTAGACTTCCTAAACGAAATCACATTACAAAACTTGCTAATGTTGTTGGAAAGGATAATACTGAAATGGTAATAAATTTGATCAATGTGATTATTATAATGCATGGGGCCTAAATCCCTCTCTAAATCCCTTAAGAAGAGGTTGGTTTTACTTCTATCAAATCGAATGTGTATTTTTATTTCATTAGTCTCCTGCCTGTGGGTGATATGCATAGCAAGATTGAGGGATAGAGACAGAGGTTTGTGGTCAGGTTCAGGCTCGAATCCCTTAAGAAGCTTGAAGTTGGTAATATGGTTGAGGATGAGGATGTCAGAAATCGCATAATTCACGACACTGCTACCCAGCACATGGAAAAATGTCATCTGATCAGAGAGGGGCCACTTGTTAATATCATTACAAATAATTAGGTCCTAGGTACTACAAAGTTTGAGGATCTCGGTACCGAATAAGTTCTCGATAATGTCTTCAGATTTTCTCTTCAGTTTATTAGCTAAGTTACTATCTTCATCAAGCCACAAGGGGTATGAGTTAGAGTTGTTTCTTAATGTAATGGCTTGGTTAGAAGACGTTATAGCATTAAAGTCTCCCAGTAAAAGGATATTACCATCATTTCTTAGGTTGAAGATGTCTGTTTCTAAATAATTGAAAGGAAAATTCTTATTGAGGTTGTTCTTTTTATAATATTTAGAATTTATGGGAGCGAAATAGCAGCTGCAAGAAAGATCTTACTGGTGGTAGAATCAGCGATTTCGATCCAAATGTATTGATTGAAGGGGTTGATTTTATGAAGTCAGATGTGAGAGGAAAAAGTGTTCCTTATATAGCAGCCTATACCACCAAAACCCCTCCGAGAGGATTTCTTATTCCAACCAGACCAAAGAGTGAAATCATCGAGGTGAGGGACCCTAGATTCATCTTGCTCCCATGTTTCAACTAAGAGAATAAGTTCAATATCACTTGGGATCCAACTTAACATAGGACCTTTACACCATGGAAATCCATGACAGTTCTAGAAGAGGATCCGAAGTGATGCAAATCCCTATTTATCACTCGTGCTTGAGACTCTATCTTTAATAATAACTTTCCTATTCCTAATGATTTCCCATTTCCTGGCCTTTCTTGCATCCTTGACCTTTTGGAATTTTTTCCTAAGTTCATCTTGGTCTTCTAGAATGATATATTCATTTATGAAGATTCTTGTTCCTTTTAGGCTTGGAGATTTCTGAAGTATATCCAATTTATGTTCATGACAAATGACCTTGACATAGATGAGTTTGTCTTTATGCTCAAGTATCTTTCTGATCGTTATTGCTTCCGTGAGATAGGTTGTTTAAAATTGAGTTTTTTCTTTTAATTGTTCTTTAACCATTTCTAATGTGTTTTCATTTTTTTGTTCTTCTATACTCGCAACTATAAGATTTAAGGCTCGATTTTGGCACTCATGGTTGAGAACAATTAATTTATTAATTTCCTCTTTTATGGGTTTAATATCTAAGTTATTTTGTGTGTTATTTAGGGTTGAGTTATGATGTAGTTTTTATTTTAGAATTTTAATCTCACATTTCAAGGTGTCATTTTCTTCAACCATTGTTTGTTTACTATGTTCAATTTCTTGAATTTTTCCTTTCGGAGCTCAATTTTGAGTCTGGTGATTTTATTTTCTAATTATTTATGGTTGTTATCAAGCATTTCCATTAGTTCTAATTTAAAGTGATTTTATATTTCTTCTCTTTTTCTTTCTAAAGACTCAATGTACTCATACAGACAATCCAATGTAATTTTACTTCGTCTGTCTTTGCTAGAGGGGGGCTTAGAAATATGAGGGGAAGTATTCATAGTGTGATAAAAAAACTAAGCACAAGGAGGGTAAGTGAGAACTTGTGCACCTATAAAGTAGAGCCAATGCGATGCTGTCACCGCGCCTTGGAGGCTGAGTCTTTGGAAGATATAAATCTTTCTCCTGTTGTTCAAAAATTGAAGCTCAGAGGAACGTTCTTTCAGCCAAAATAAATGTATTGAGTGTTGAATAACCAATTCCAGACTTCAAATATTTGTAGGCCCCAGAGAGACCCACCGCAAATTCATAAATGAGCCCTATACGTGTATATGCTGTGAGATTAGGGTTCGCCGCAGAGATCGCAGGGGAAACCCACTACAGAGATGTGTATATGCCATAGATTCAAGTGTATAAAAATATAGAGGATGTGCATAAAAGCGTAGAAGGGTTAGCCACTAAGATCTACGAACCACCGGAAAGACATATGTTAATTTCTGAGGTGTAGCTGAATTCAGAAATCAGAAAGTAGATGTGGTCATCCTGTTCCTCGGAAGTTCAATAACGCACGAATTGGTTGCTCTAGAGCTTCAAGAGGCGGTTAAGGTTTTCTTTATATATATATATATATATATATATATATATATATATATATATATATATATATATATGTATGTATGTATATGTATATAACTGTTTTTGTTTGAGTTTTATATATACAAATTTAGGAGGATTTTTCATTTCTTGATTTAATTTAGTTATATTCTTTCTATTTTTATATTTTTATCCTTTGATCTTTAACTAATGTATTAATTAGTTTTTTTTTAACATTTTTGAAATAACTTTTTGGTTGATTTATTATTATTATTTTCATAATTGTATAGTTATGCTTCAACCATTGGAATTTTTTCTTTTAAAAAAAATCATTATTTATTTTCTTGCCATAGAATTTCCATCTTAGTCTTGAAGATGATCTGCACTAGGTGGTTCGGCTTAAGAATTCTAAATGATATATTTACCAAAGACTTTTAATAAAAAGAAAAAAGATGTAGTTCTTTTGCAAAATGATCACTATAAAATATTATGAAGTAATGTTTATTGAAAATTTACGAATGTATAGTAGCAAAGTATGAAAGAAAATAATTATACTTATCCCATTTAATTAAAAAAGGAAATTAGGTGTGTTACTAGGTTTTATTATAATCTACAAGTGGATATGTGTTTAACCTAGTTGGAAGAGTTGGATGAGAAAAAGACAATTTGTAGTCTCAACTACAAAAGCTGAATACATGGTAGCCGCTCATGCAAGAAAGGAAACAATATGGTTATAGAGATTATGTTCATGTATGAGTTGATAGATTGTGATCCTCCAAGTGAAATATTCCTAACAAAGAACCCCACTTATTATTTGAAGACAAATCATATTCATGATCAAAATCACTTTGTGAAAGATATTATAGAAGACAAGAAGGTGTTGTTGGCAAGAAACTTTGAAGAATGTTGAGATTCATTAACAAAATATGTGAGCACTAAGTTCTCTTGGTGTAGACAAACAAATACATATTGTTGTAAATAGCTAATCATGTACTCCTATTACCCACTATGTGAAAACAAAATAACCAGTGGGAGAATGTCCAAAGGTATATGTTATATTCTTTACATACTATCCACACCCACTGTAAAATTATGTGATGCATAGTAGGGGGCAAAATCTTGGTTGCATGGGCGAGGGCTAAGAAAAAGGGGTAGTTTTTTAAGTCCACCTTTGTAATGTTTTTTGCTAAAAATGGTTTTGGTGATTTTACTCATGGTCTTGTAGTTTGTGTTAAGGAAATACGATTATATTATAATCTAGAGTAAATATATTGGTGGTTTATAGATGTGGCAGAATATATATTGTATTGTAATTTTATACAAAAGAATATGTATTGAAAAATGTTGCTAATTTTATCATTTTTTGTTTTCCAGTTTTGGGTTTCGAGGATAAATTATGTGTCAATGGATACACATTTGATTGTATTTTTTCTATTTTAATTAAGAATTTGTTTGCAACAATGAATTGTACAAGGTTAAAATCTACATTGGGGATGACTTTCCATTAAAAGCTACAATTTTCACTCTAGTTTGATCGGAACGAAAAAGAAGATAAATAAACAAAGTGAAAATAACCAACATAGATCCAATCTAACATGAGTCGAGACAGATAAAATTTCTTCATGTGTAAACTTCTTTAGAGTGAAAAATACAATGTGTATTTTAACCATAAAAACTTATTTTTTTCATGATATATACATAATTGTTTTTAAATGATATGTAATTTTACATAACATGTACCTCCAGAAATTTTATCACTCAAATTAAAATGGTTTTTTATTATTAAATATATTTTTAAGTATATGTGAATATTAATTTGTATTAAAATATTTTATAGATAACCCACATTGAATTTTTTTTTATATACAATATTAAAATATTATATATTGATATAAATTAGTTAATATAGATCTTCAAATAGTTTATTTAAATTTCTTGTTGAAATATTTTTGAAAAGTAAAAGATTTAAGCATCTTACTCTCACATTTTTTTCTTTACTTCTGTAACACCCGAATTAATTTCCGAAACTATTTTTAAAGTACACATTTAAATTATTAAGTAAAAATAGGATTAACGAGTAATTTAATCCAATAATGAACATGATTTATTTTCTTTTTGAATAAATAATTATTTATGGTGTGGTTTCCATAAACTAATGGTAAAGATTTCCAAGATTCCAGAGTAGTTAGACAAAAGCAGTTATAGACAGTTACCTTTTACTTTGAGGATAAAAAGGAAATCCCAGTGAGGAAAAGGGGTTATGTGGAAGGGGACGTGAATCTAGAAGGCTTTAAGGTGAGAGTAATCCAGAGCTGGTTGGAGGCAGTGGAAATATGCACCCTGACACTAGAGAAAATACTGGACAAAAGTCTTGAGGTCTACTCCAGTAACATTGCTAATTAAATCCTACTTTGGTGAGGAGCATGGGGGGAGATGAGGACGTAATTGCCTCTCTCATGGTTGGGAGGCTACCATCATATTTTCTTAAGTGAGATAAGTATTTTAACCCAGAGTTAAGGAGAACATAATAGGTTTCACATGATTTTATTAAAATAGTGTGTATTACTGTAAAATGTTGAATTAATTGTAGTAGAATAGAAACTGTATATTTTTATTTTACAGAGTATCCAAAAGGATTGAATATGGTAGATGAATGTTTCTTTAATTAATTACTATATGATAGTATTCATTTTTTTTATAGAATGCCTTAAGTGGATTATATTATGGAAGAGAAGGAATAACATGTGTAGAGAAATTATATGAAGGTATACAAAGCATTTATGACAAGAAAAGGATTACAGTTCTAAAAATTTTAGAAAACCATGAATTCACTAAGAAGGATTAGAACTGAAGAATGGAAAGGACAGTTAGTCCATCTAGGAAGAGAAACCCCAGATTGATCATTTTGTCTTAAAATCTATAGATAATTTCATACACGGACTATGGGTGAAAGAATTAAAACCCAATATAAATGATGGTCTAGATATCAATAATTCCAATAATTGAAAGACTAATAACATTCTTAAAAGATGAAAAAAACGCTAAAATATGTATTATTATAATCTGTATAAAAAATGACATAAATAAACAATAAGAGAGGTCGACTACGATTCTAAGGCACTCAATTAACATTATATACTATAGATATCAAACCATTTATATGAAAAAATTATAAAACATAGAAAATAACCCATAGAAGGAAGTAACCGTACATGCAACGTTATTTAAATACATGTAAACAGAAACTACTACAATTAAAAGGGAGCAGGCCTGAGTGTAAGCGCACTGCTTATGCGAATAATAAACAACAATAGGAAGACCAAATTCCATATGAGTAAGATAAACATTCATAATTAAATTGCTTGTATACCATGGAAACTGAAAAGGAAAATTCAAAATGGAAGAATGAATAGCCATAAGTAGCGATTAAATGCATGTAAGAGAGACCCAAAAACCTAGTAAACATATCAATATAAAAATATAATCATTTACTGCTCGAATTTGTCCGAATCTGAGATAAAAAAAAGAGGTTCTAAATTAATATTGTAACATAAATTAACAAACAAATAGTACTGATATTTTTGATCTCAAACATACAAACTTAGGAGAATAAATAAATTTCACTGCAATGGAAAAAAAATATATACACCGAGACGACTACGTAGTATGCCAACCAGGGGGAGGAAAATTAATATTCACGATGAAAGAGCCTTAGTGGCTTCATGATGATATTTAGACAAAAATTATACAACTTAAACCCTCATGCAGAGACATGTGTCGTAACCAGAACTGGAAATTTAAACATTAGAGACCCCTTAGTAAATTCCAGAAGTACTTGGAAGAGTAAGGTCAAGTAGCCATTAGCCATGGTGGGACGCGGGATGCCAAACCTTAAACATACCATATATATGAAGTTAAGTGTTCGTGGTTACCTGTAAAGACAAGGACATAAGTGAAAATACCTGGGGTATCCAAATTAGGGAATAAACTGAACATAAAATTGAAGGTATGGGTGCAGAATAAGCTTTATACCTCATAGTTGCAGCCAGAGTTGATTCCATAAACATGAGCAAGAAAGAATCATTCTCAGTTGTGAGAAGAAAATCCATGGAAAAAACAAAATCATGAAGATTATGAGTCAGAGAACCCTACTTCAATTGTTTTACCTATCTTGGTCACATGAGTGGTGGATAGCTGAACCCTCTAGTATAAATGATGAAAACCCCCATAGTGAACCGAGGGATTTGAACCAAACTTGCAAAACCTTTTCCAAAGTCACAAACTAAAGAAGAGAATTACTGTAAAACATTAACATATCATTCACAATTCCACAATAGAAAGAAAACGAGATTAAACCATAAGGATGTGACAGAAGCGCAAAGAGGCGAGTTAGCCCAAAAAGAAAAATTGACAATAGAAATGAATGTAATGATTTAATCAGTAAAATCCTTACCTGTCACTGGTTGAGACAGAGGATGGAGAAAAACACCTGAATGCACAGAGTTGCAGAGCTTGAGCTGCTCTTGTAACGTTCTACAAATGACCAAGCGGTTAGGGTTTGCGAGGTAAGGACTATACCCTAACCCACCAAGGATGACATAGAGTTGTAGATTGAAGGACGATTAGACGATGTAGATTATCACAACTGTCAACAAAGATCTGAAGGACAGTGTCAATCAATTGCCACAAATATGTAGAGTAAAACCCATGTACCAAATATTAAATGATAAGCCATTCATTATGATGCAGAGATAATTAATCACAGAACTCGAGTAAAGTAATACCTCCACCATATCCAAGGTTTGAATGTTATACATGAGTCGTATTATCATTATTTCTAACCATAGGTTTGATTTCTATATATGAGTCAAATTATCATTATGTCTAACCATAGCTTTGATTACGATGTAGGAATACATGTATCAATAATCATGGCACAGTCATGTCAGGCCATTTTATGTGGCAAATCATAATATATTAATAAATAATTTAGTTATAATATTACTGTTATGTTAAAAATTGATGTACATGATAAAATGAGTAAAATAAAAATATTACCTACGTATGTTAGATGTTACAAGTGGTATCAGAGCGACGTTCACATGATGGGACCCAAATGAGTCACATGAATAACATTTGGTGTGTGTATAATTGTGGAAAAAAAATAGGAAGAAGGGGATAGTCAGATATAATGAGAAGGGGGTCAACATACTAAGCTCCCAGAACTACTGGGAAATCTCACCTCCAACCTAATGCAGAGATTAACCCGGAAATGTGGGTGTAGTTGAGCGTGGATCAACATCAACAAACCAACAAATTACTCGAGGAAAAACAACTACAAACCAGTATACTGATGGATACGGTGCAAAAATTTCAAGAAGAAATGGTTCGGGTAAGAAGCGATAATGAGAGGTTAATGCGAGAGCAGGAGAGGATTCTTAAAATCCTCTCAGATAGGCAGAATAAAGGGACAACTCAACCAAGCCCAGAAAGGGATACCCAAGAAGAAATTGAATAGCGACGACAGGCTAATGATAAGCCAGAAGGAATCCATACTCAGCGAAGCAATAAAAATAGAGCTTGTAAGGAACTAGAGTCGGGAAATTTTTTAGATCAACAAGAGATGAAAAAACAGAAAGTGGAGATGCAAGGTGAATTCTAGAAAGTTAAACCTCCTACATTTGATGGAGAGGCCGAAGAGGTAGAAGAGGAATGGATAATTAACATAAAAAAATATTTTCAATTTTATGAATATAGCGAAAAACTCAAAGCTCGTTTGGCTATTTACCAACTCTGAGAAAAAGCCACATTATGGTGGGAGGAAGTAAAAAATGTGCGAGGAATCAAAGACCAGAATGTGACTTGGGATGAGTTCCAGCAGTATTTCAAAGATAAATACCTAACATAATGATTTTATGATGAAAATCGCAAGACCTTCATGATATGAGGTTGGGACAGCTGTCAATGGATGAGTTCATTACTAAATTTACCTCCTTGTTGAGATATGTACCGTACCTAAGAGATGAAAAGGAAAAAATGCAGCGATTCTTGAGTAGCTTACCTACTCACATGAAGGAAAGGATCAAATTTTTGAACCCAAAGACTATGGACAAGGTGATTCGAAAAGCATGAACGTGTTATTAGAATTCCAAGGTAAAAGGAGAAGCTAGTAGGAGTTGGCTGCCAAAGGAAGGAAAAAAAAAACACTTCAAATTTTAAAGGTAGCATATCTGGAAATTTTAAAATTGTTGTAAGAAATTTAGTGAGTAGAAAATATGGAAGAAACCAGCATAAGCCTTAATGGCCAATAGAGGAGTGACCCACTGGAACATCCAATAGACTAGATCATGGGCAGATCCAGAAACCACATCCGTAGTGCTGGGGATGCAGCGAGGCACATTATTATAAGAATTGTCTCATCGTGGAAGGAGAGAAACAACAGCCAATTTACAAGAGGCCTCTACGGTGGGGGATGTTGCATGAAACATATCAAGAATTAATTTGGCACTCTAGGATCGGTATGCAGATTATCAGTCAACCATGATACAACTTGAAGGTAAGTTATATTCCGAAACTGTTTCTATTTTGGTTGATCCTAGTGCCATTTTAAGCTATGTAAATCCCTGGATAGTTGAAAAATGTGACTTTCAAAGCCATAAATTTAAGATTCCCTGGTTGGGAGAACTAGCCACTAGGGCAAAGAGAAGAGTTAATGTTAAAGTCTCAAATTGTCCTTTAGACATTGGAAATCAACATATAAAGGTTGAAATAAATATTCTACCCTTGGGTTCATTTGATATGCTACTGGGAATGGATTGGTTGGAAGGAATTGGTCTCTCGTAGACTATAAAGAGGAAATCATTTATTTCAAGGTTGAAGATGGAACTCAGTAGCAGTTGAAAGGAATTAAGAAACCACTTCAATTACACCCCATCACAGCATCACAGCTAGGTAAATGCATTAGAAAAGGATGTTAGATTTATGCTATCCAAGTGGTATTCACCAATGCTAAAGATAAGACCCCCATGCTAGAAAATATACCAGTGGTACAAGACTTTATGGTTATGTTTCCAGAAAATATACCATGATTACCTCTAAATAGGGATATCGATTTCACAATATGTCTAGGACAACACCGGTGTCAGGAGCACCATATCGAATGATTGTACCTGAATTGATGGAATTAAAAATGCAACTTCAATAATTACCGAATAAGGGACATATTCATCCTAGTGTATCTCCCTGGAGGGCACCAGTGTTGTTCATGAAAAAGAAGGATCAAACAATGTGAATGTGTATGGATTACAGGCAGGATAAAAATTTGATTGTTAAGAACAAATACCCATTTCCATGAATAGATGATATTTTCGATCAAGTAAATGGGCGACCGTATTCTCAAAAACAGATTTAAGATCTGGATATCACAATATACGTATAAAATATGAGGACATATATAAAACAGATTTACGTACCCAATATGGGAACTATGAGTTCGTGATTTTACCGTTTGGATTAACCAACCCACCAACAAACTTCATGAGTTTGATGCATTGCATATTTCATCCATTTTTGGATAAGTTTTTTCTGATCTTCATTGATGATATATTAATTTACTCAAAGACCATGGAGGAACATAATGAACATTTATGACTAGTACTAAAAATGTTGAGGGAACATAAACTTTATGCCAAATTCAGTAAGTGTGATTTTTATAAATAATATATTCAATATTTAGGCCATGTTATTTATGTTGAAGGAATAGCAGTAGATCGTGGAAAATTAAAGACTATTATGGAATGGAGGGTACCAAAAAGCATAGCAGACGTATGTTCTTTTATGGAATTGGCCGATTATTACGAGCGTTTCATCGAAGGATTCTCTAAAATTGCTTTTTCTATTACCTCCTTGCAATGAAAAAGGTGAGTATTTAATGTACCAACAAATGTCAGACCAACTTTTGAATGGTTGAAAAAACTACTGACTATTTCTCCCATATTGAAGGTAACTGAACTGAACAAGGAGTTTGAGGTTTGCACCGATGTGTGCAAGGAAGTAGTGGGAGCAGTGTTGTCGCGGGATGGAAAAGTCATTGCATATGAGTCAATGAAACTGAAAGATCATGAACAACGCTATTCTTCGTATGATCTAGAGATGACGGTGGTAGTGCATGCACTCAAGGAATGGAGGCACTATTGGTTGGGAAAAAGGTTTTTGTTAAAAACAGATCATAGCAGTTTGACTAGCTATTTTAAACAAGCTGATTTTAATGCCCATCAAGCAAGGTGGAATGCATTCCTGAGTGAATTTGATTTCAAGATTCAGCATGTTTAAAGTAAGAAAACTCGTGTTTTTGATGCCTTAAGTAGGAAATTACATTATGTGTATGAACTCTACTTTAACCATGTGGAATTTAAGTTCCAGGAGAGGGTGAAGGAGGCAATAGAAAAAGACCCTAAATATCAATTTTTATGGAAACAGGCATATGAAGCATAAAATCACAGACAATAATCAGATTATAAGATTAATAGTGAGAATTTTTTTACTTTTATAGGAAAGATATACATCCCAAATCAAATGAGTTTAAAAGAGTTGATCTTGGATGATTGTCACCGAATTTCTTATTCTGGACACCCTGGTTACCAGAAAATGCTAACAGAAATTAGGAAAGCTTATTTTTGGCCTAGAGTGCATACAAATATTGTTGAATACTTGACTAAATGTCTGGAATGTCAATAGGTCAAGGTCAAATATCAACATATAGCAGGTTTGTTGCAGACTATACCTGTACCAAAATGGAAATGGGAGGTCGTATCATTGGATTTTATTACGGGTTTACCAAGATCTAAGAAACACAATGACTCTATAATGGTTTTCATTGATCAACTAAGCAAAATAGCTCACTTTATTCCAGTACAGTCCAATTACAAAACTGTGTAAATTATGGACATGTTCATGAGGGAAGTTTTTATATTGCATGGCATCCTAAAAACAGTCATCTCAGATTGAGATGTAAAGTTTACTTCAGCCTTTTGGAAGGCATTTTTTACTATTCTAGGCACACAAATCCAATTTAGCACAACATACCATCCATAGATGGATGGAAAAACTGAGTGGGTGAATAAAATCTTAGAAGACGTGATATGCATGTATGTGATGCAGCAACCCACAAGGTGGGAAGATTATTTACATCTAGTAGAATTTGCCTACAATAATGGATATCATGAATACCTTAGGATGATGCCCTTTGAAGCCTTATGCCGGAGGCAATTACAAATGCCCATTAATTGGAGCAGTCTAGAATCCAAACTAATGCTTGGTCCGGAAATGTTGGTTGTAATGGAGCAGGAAGTAAATAATATTTGGAAAAATATAAACGTTGCCCAAGACAGGAAGAAGGTATATGCAGTTTGAAAGAGGATATATCAGGAGTTCGAAGTAGGTGATCATGTGTATGTGAGAATTATACCCAAGAAAAGCACCTTAAGGTGGACTACCTGCGCCAAGTTGGCTCCCAAGCCTTGTGGAACTTTCCAAATCTTTGAAAGAGTGGGACCGATAGCCTATCGATTAGCCTTACCAGGTCACATACAGGTGCACAATGTGTTTCATGTATCAATATTGAAATGATATGTGCATGATCCAAAGCATGTAATAAATTGGCAAAACATTCAGGTAGGAATAAATTGGGTTCTAGGATCTCTAAAAGGAGATAAATATTATGTTAACTGATTAAAGACTTTGCTGGTTACAGGTCAAACTGGACGACAAATTTCTGGTAGAGCCTAAACATATTCTCGAGTAAAGAGAAATAATGCTCCAAAGGCGAGCCATCACCCAAGTTAAAGCGAAATGGAAGCACTTTTGCCTGGAGGAGGCTACTTGCAAAGATGAAGGATTTTTACGAGAGGCTTACCCAGAACTATTTCCTAGAATGAGGTAGAACACCAAGATGGTGTTTAACTCCAGTGGGGGACGATGTAACACCCGGATTAATTTCCTAGATTATTTTTAAATTACACATTTAAATTTTTAAGTAAAAATAGGATTAATGAGTAATTTAATTCAATAATGAACATGATTTAGTTTCTTTTTGAATAAAGAATTATTTATGGTGTGGTTTCCATAAACTGATGGTAAATATTTTCAAGATTCTAGACTAGTTAGACAAAAGCAGTTATAGAAATTTACCTTTACCTTTGAGGATAAAAAGGAAATCCCAGTGAGGAAAATGGTTTCTGTGGAAGGGGAAGTGAAGCCAGAAGGCTTGAAGGTGAGAGAAATCTAAAGCAGGTTAGAGCTAGTTGAGCTCTACAACTTGACACTAGAGAAAATACTGATAGAAGTCTTGAGCTCTACTCTAGTAACACTGCTAATTAAATCCTACTCTGGTGAGGAGCACAAGGGGGGGGGGGTAAAGACGTAACTGCCTCTCTCATGGTTGGGAGGCTACCATCAGATTTTCTTAAGTGAGACAAGTATTTTAACCCAGAGTTAAGGAGAACAAAAGAGGTTTTAACATAATTTTATTAAAATAGTGTGTATCTCTGTAAAATGTGGAATTAATTGTAGTAGAATAGCAACTGTATATTTTTATTTTATAGAGTGGCCAAAAGGATTGAATATGGAAGAGAAATGTTTCTTTAATTAATTATTGTATGATAGTATTCATTTTTTTTATAGAATTCCTTAAGTGGATTATATTATGGAAGATAAATAATTACATGCGTAGATAAGTTCTATGAAGCTATACAAAATAGTTATGACAGGAAAAATATTGGAAGTCTGAAATCTGTAAGAAACCACAAATTCACTAAGAAGAATTATAACTGAAGAATCTAAAGGACAATTAGTCCATCTGGGGATTGAAACCCCAGATTGATCAGTCTATCTTAAAAGCTATAGATAAGTTCATACACGGAATATGGGTCAAAGAATTAAAACCCAATATAAATCATGGTACGGACATCAGTAATTCCAATAATTTAAAGACTAACAACATTATTAGGAATTTGAATTCTGTGATCCATAAAGTATGTATCAAATCTTTCGGTGAAAATCACAATGGAGAAATTTGTGCCAAGACACAAATTTCTCCATTGTGATTTTCACTGAAAGATTTGATACTAACAACATTCTTAAAAAAGGAACAGAATGCTAAAATAATTATTATTATACTTTATATAACAAAATACATAAAGATACAATAACAGAGCTCGACTATGATCTGAAGGCACTCAGTTAATAGTATATATTGTATATATCAGACCATTTAAATATAAACTTATAAAACATAGAGAAGAACCTATAGAAGGAAGTAACTATACATGCAACATTATTTAAATACATGTAAAAAGAAACTACTACAATGACAAGGGAGTAGGCTTGAGTGCAAGTGCACTTCCTGTGCGAATAATAAACAACAACAGGAAGACCAAATTCCATATATGAGCAAGATAAACATTGATAATTTAACCGCATGTATACCATGGAAACTGAAAAGGAAAATTTTGAATGGAAAAACGAATAACCATAAGCAGCGAGTGAATGCATGTAAATATTTAACCGAGAAAACTTCTTGACAGAGACCCAAAAACCTGGTAAAGATATCAATATAAAAATATAATCATTTACTGCTCGAACTTGTCCAGCTCTGAGATAAACCAAAGGAGGTTCTATAGTAATATTGAAACATAACTTAACAAACAAAGAGTATTGATATTTTCGATCTCAAACATACAAACTCAGGAGAATAAATAACTTTCACTGCAACGAAACAAATATATACATCGAGACGACTGAGAAATATTCCAACTAGAGGCTGAAAATTAATATTCACTGTGAAAGAGCCTTAGTGTATTCACGATAATATTTAGACAAAAATTATACAACTTAAACCCTCACGCAGAGACAGGGGTTGTAACCAGAATTGGAAATTTAAACATCAAAGACTCCTTAGTAAATTCCATAAGTACTTGGAAGAGTAAGGTCAAGTAGCCATTAGTCTTGGTGGGATGCAGGATGTAGAACCTTAAACATACCATATTGAAAAAGTTAAGGGTTCATGTTTACATGTAAAGACAAGGACATAAGTTAAAATACTTGGGGTTTCCATATTAGGGAATAAACCGAACATAAAATTGAAGGTATGGATGCACAATAAGCTTTATGCCTCATAGTTGCAGTCGGAGTTGATTCCATAAACCTGAGCCAGAAAGAATCATTCTCAATCGTGAGAAGAAAATCCATGGAAAAAATAGAATAATGAAAATTATCAGACAGAGAACCCTACTTCAATTTTTTTACCTATCTTGGCCACGCCAGTGGTGGATAGCCGAACCCTCTAGTAGAAATGACGAAAACCCCCATGGTGAACCTGTTAGCCCCCCTATGAAATTCTTGGCAAGCAAGCTGGGGGCTAGTTTGCTCTGGAGCCTCCAAGGAATGCCTTTCCCCTGAAAATTCATCCTCCTTGGAGTCTCTGTGTGCTGTGCCTAAAATGTAGTCCCTCTGCTGCTCCATTCCTCAAAAGGCCCATTATCGCCCTTTATACCTTTGCAAAATATCACCTTCCCCCTCTCCCTTTGTCAAACTCCCCTTTAATTCCCCCCATTATCTCCCTAAAATTCCCCTAAAATCCTAACTCAACCCCACCATCACCTCTTTATTTCTCCAAATTTCCGTTTCACCCCTTTATCGTTACCTCCCTTGGGCCTGAAATTGCATTCAAAATGAGTTAAAATGATGAAATTTATGAGTTTGGGCCTTAGCCCCCTTCCCCATTAGCCCCCGCACCTTCCTCTCTCATAAGACCCGGCGCCGTGACCAGCACCAAATCCACTAGGCGCTTAACCCCTCCAAACCTTTCTCCGTGCGAAAAATCATCAAAAAACATTTGAAAACGCGCATTTGTGGGTTTTAATATATTTTGTTTGATCGACAAATCTCGACCGTCCGTTAAAAATCTGATCCAACGGCGCAGAGCCCGCCCGAAATGGTGGTCCCCACACTTGCATGTGTCATACGCCCTGAAACCACCTGTTT
Organism: Pinus albicaulis; assembly: GCA_034641835.2. Taxonomy (NCBI): domain Eukaryota; kingdom Viridiplantae; phylum Streptophyta; class Pinopsida; order Pinales; family Pinaceae; genus Pinus; species Pinus albicaulis. The sequence continues at coordinate 185,219,513 of CM076572.1, forward strand.
TCTCCGCACCACCATTGCGCGCAGGGCGGTTTTCCAAGGAGATCTAGCGATTCCATTCAGCTCATGCCACGCATCCTCCTGTACTATTCTGAAAACCTCCATTTCGCGCATTATCTCCTAGACGAAAGCTGGGCAGCGGAATTCGCGATCACCGTCTGATCTCGAGCGCTTCATCCTACGGTCGTAATTCATTGGAGCTGCACACTGCTTAACCTGTTGTCCCTCGCCCCCATGGCCCACTGTGCGTCGCGTTCCGCCGTCGATCTCTCTGGACATCTGATGGTCCAGATCTATCCATGCATTGTTGACCATTCCACAGTCTCCCACCTCACCCCGTTTCACCACGTCATTGCCACGTGTACGCCCCGTACATTCTCCATCTCCGTCACTATATCTTTG